>JASDQU011402415.1:38027-55171 GCA_032191745.1 Picea mariana | reverse complement strand
AATCTAAATATTCAAGCTATAATCTGAGAAACTTTCAAGAGGGAGACCCAGTAGGTAAGCCTAGAAACTCAAATTTAAATATTCAAGTTATAATATGCAGTTATATTTCAAAATGGGCACCCAGAGGCAAGCATAAAAACTCTTAAAAGAAAGATTTAAAACAAACTATATTTACCATAGAGTTAGAATAAGAGAAAGATCAAGTGATAAACATTATCACGTGCATAAGAAAAAGATCAAGCGATAAACATGAGCGCCATAACCATCATGGGAAGTTTCATGTTGTGTATGTTGTTGATCACTCTATGCAGTGTCTATTTCAAAGAAACCCTTCGGTAGCATCAAGAAGTTTTACTCGCCACCAGTGATCCAGCCAAGAGGACAAGGAGAAAGAGAATAGAATGCACCTATTGAAGCAAGATTGCACCAAACCGAAGATGTTTATAAATATTTCAAATCATAAAAAAGAACTTAGTTGTCTCTTAGTTTCGCACCGTCTTAAAGATCAAGACATATGTCTTAATTTTTAATATCTCAACAAAAGATAAACACTATATAGTGTTTTAATTTTTAATTACTTCACTTATTTGTCATTTGTACCTTTATTGATTTTGCATTGAGACCAATAATGAAAACTTGGCACTGTGAAATTATTATAATGCCAAGGCTTTAGTTTTTTTGGATAAATTTTTGATATAAATATTAATGGAGTTACCATGTAAGATTTTATATTGATTTAAATAAAAAGATAATCATCTCATCTTATCTTTATATTGTTAATCACTCAATTAAATAAAATTATTTAAATATATTGTTAGTTTTTTTGATAAATTTTTGATATAAATATTAATGGAGTTACCATGTAAGATTTTATATTGATTTAAATAAAAAGATAATCATCTCATCTTATCTTTATATTGTTAATCACTCAATTAAATAAAATTATTTAAATATATTGCTAAGCATTTATGTGAATTTGATTATTATGTATCACTCCATATCTTTAACAAGAATCTTGTTAATGTGTGTTGATCTGTCACAAAGCACAACCAAAGCATAATTGCAATCTATGGTTGTTTAAAGTATAGAAGAAAGAACAGATAAACCCATGTGAAGTGTGAGATATGCATCAGGTACACATATAAAATGAGTTGCACATTTTCTTTTTATTTCTAGGTCTCATGGTAGAGCTTGTGTAATTGTTTTTACCGTTATACATTTGTATTGATTTTTCTTTAATAATATTTTTACTGCTTTATGTTTCTGGATTGTTGTTATGGGGAGTGACCCCAAGCGAACCTCTGGTTCGCACATACATTGAACGGAAAACCAAGAAGAAATCGGGCAACAAAACGGGTGAAAATATCATCAAGTGACGATGAATATTTTGAGCCGGATTTGAGTCCCACTACAGACGATGATGAATATGATGACGGCCGTGAAGAAGAGGAAACCGCTGTGGTGGGGAGATGCCAACAGAAGACAAAGCGAGTAACAAAATCCAAGAGATCGGGCACTCGGAAGCCGAAGAAAAAAAGAGAAGGGCATCTGTAAGTAAAAGACCGGTCCGAATGAAGAAGAAAAGAAACTTTGCAGCGCAAAATTTGGTCAGCAAACGAAGGAAAACAACAACAGAGTCGCACAAATTTATTAGAAATAAGGACCGTGTTGACTCTGTTTCAGATGCATATTTTGTAAAACCACCAAAGCGTGCCAGGTCTCAAAGAAAATCCTCCAGAAATGAAATGACAGAGTGGAGTGCTGGCTCTGTTTCAGATGAACATTTTGTAATACCACCAAAGCGTGCCAGGTCTCAAAGAAAATCTCCATAAATGAAGAGACAGGGTGGAGATCTACGCGTAGGAGAAAGAGCATTCTGGAGCCAGATTTTGCTTGCTCTAAATCAGATGTTGATTATACAATCTCCGAAGAAGATAGTGAACCCTCATATCGATCTCATGGATGTACGAAAACTGCAATTCGTTCAGTGAGATCATTGTCAATGGAGAAACAATCAATTGTTTCATACGGCAAAAACCAGCGGAAGAAGTACACCCAACCGCATTGGCACCGTGTGGAAGATGTCGCCCATGTAATAAAAACACACCAACCTCAATAATAAATGCGAGGAAGATGCCGACAATGTAATAAAAACACACCAATGTAATGCATCAATGAATGTCAAACGTATGATTGATCGATGTATAGAAAATCATTTTAATTGAGAACCAGACAAGACAACATCAAAAAAACATCTATAGCATTTGCAGTGACGGTTTCAAAGTACTGAATAGATGGAGGAAAATGGTGGTTTTGCAAAACTTGTCAACGTGTTGACAGGTATTCTACAAAAGCTAACATTAAGATATGTCTTTGGCATAATAATTGAATAATGCATGAGTTAATTGGTTGCCGTTCATGGGTTGAGAAATAATCCATCTAAAGTGATTATGGAAAGACCCAAGAATAAAAGAGAGGAGACAATTAATCCCTAATAATCCATCCAAAGTAATTATGGAACGACCCAAGAATAAAAGAGAGGAGACAATTAATCCCTAGAAGATTTTGTCTCAAGCAAACCAAACATACGAGTCTTTGTCATGTGCGATATGCTAAAGAAACATATATATTTTACACTGTGCGCCAAGCTTTTGTTCTGAAGCTTTATTCTTAGCTCTTTGTTCTCAAGGAGATATTTTTGGGGAAACATCTATTAGTTGCTTGAGAGGAGGTTCCAAGCACAAAACAAGGTCCCCCATCTACCATTCGTTGTCACCTATTGATAGAATGGTTTTAAGGTTGGTCTAGGAAGATCCAAGAAGAAAGGTCATTGTACAAGAGATTGGACAAAGGCTTGGTAGCCTCCAAAAGATAGAGAAATCTATGCAGAGACAGAGTTGAGGTAGAGTTCATAAATAATTTTGCATAGGTATCTATGTTGGTGAAGTGAGTGGGCTATAAGCCCTTCAATTATAGATCAATTGGGCCACGAAAGCCAAAATTTCAAGTGGCATTCTCACCAATATTTGAAAGGTTTCCTTTCATTTCATCTAGTCCATAAAAAGAGATTATGGTGGCATTCCGCTAGTTAAGTGGACTCGTTTGGCAATGCCAAAAGAGCTTGGAGGCTAGGGCATCAAGAATATCAACTGATTTTGTAAATCCCTTGCTGATAAAAGTATTTGGAGGATGATCCACAAATATATTTTGTGGGGAAGGGCACTGAAATCCAAGTACCTGGGGAGAAAATTGGTCGTGGAATGGTTCAAATCCCTAAAAGAAATTGGGAAACAACAAATTAGTGGGATGGAAGGCTATGGTGGAAGATTTTCCAATAATTGGAAATTGGACAATTTGGTTAGTAGGGGATGGAAAGAGTGTAAGAATAGGTGAAGATCCCTAGGTTAACACGAGTCCTAATTTCAAACTTTCCAGGGAATGTATCTCAACCCTTCACGATCTGGGTGTTTTCTCTGTGGGACGCTAGCATCACAGAAGGGAACTTTTAGGGAGAATCTCATGGAAATCAACTGTTGCTCTAGATCTGTGACGTACTTTTCAATTACTTCCTAATTAATTCAGTTAGCAACTTAAGAGTTGTGCATTTAATTATCAATCCGAGGTCGTATCTTACTTACGATCTTTCGTACACCATATCTTACTTTTACATACGATCTCCATTTGGGGCGCATGATAGCTCGTTGGAAAGAACTATTCGAGAATTACAACTTTTGGATGTGGCCAAGGTTTTTAGTTGGTAACCCTTGGCCTCCTGAATGTCCAAAAAACATCGTTTAGGGCCTCAAAACGACCCCGAAAAAACCGTAGAAAACTGTGTCATGAGCCAATGGAATAGTTGGGTGGCCACAGATATCCACCTAGATCAACAACCTTTCTGATATTAACACTTGCGAGGAATGTGGGAAGCCTCCATGTTTATGGGGACTTAAAGATAACCATGGACTAATTAAATGGGCAATCCACATCATAAAACATCAGATTACAAGTAGTCATGGATCAGATTGTGTTACAAGGATTGGATTTCATATGGTAACATTCTCCCATATTTTCTGTGAACATAACTCAAAGGACAACACTTCATCAAAAGTTGGAGTGCCTTTGGAGGCTGGCGCCTGGAGTGATGAAGATCTCATAGGAGAAATAGGGTATCCCTATAGACATACCTTTGTTTCACTTTCTTTAAAGTCTCTGCTTTCTATCTCAATGGCATCTTCATTGTTGTAGTTGTTTGGAGTTACTAGTCTGTTGTTTTTCGGAATTTTGTGTGATGGTAGGACATGTTTTTATGTTTTCTGCATGTAAGGACTCATAGCAAGTACTGTCAATTTTTTTTTTGGTGGTTTAGTTGTGTATATATTTGAAGAGACAAGTGTTATTGGCCTGTTGTATTTTGGGAGTTTTTGTGATCATGAGAGAAGTTTTGAAGTATTCTACATGCAATGACTCCTTGGAGTGTTGTTGAGCAATTTGTTAGTCGTTTAGTTGTATATTTTTTAAGAGACAACTGGTATAGTCCTTGATATCACGATGGGTGGTGTAGCAATTTTGCTTTGCGCATTGGCACCAATCTGGAATGTAATGTATGGTTTTAAATATTAATACATTATGATTTTTGCTAAGGCCCCTAAATCCCTATGTTAAGGCTCTAACATTCATTTACTATTAGTTTACTAGTTATGGTTAGGTCGGATTAGGATAGGTTCCATCATGCTCACTTTATCTCCTATTTATAATAAATAAGATTCATTTGTATAGACATCTCATCTTGTCTTGTGCATTTCATATATTGTAAAATGAGGTTTCCCCCTCTAAACACAGATACGGAATTAAAAAAACTAAACATTTCATTTGAAGCAATCCCCCTTACAACCATCTACCTTTCTTTTGTACATTCAACCAATGGTGCAACTCAAGTCCATGCAATATTTACACTAATAAATCTTCCATTATGTTACACTCTAAGAAAGTTTCTAATTTCACTATAATTTTTTATCTGGAAACAAACTAAATCTAAAAACAATAATTCTATATTAAATAATAGCCGTAGGCTAAAGATTCTATGAAATGAAGATTTTTTCCGGGGATATTTTCCCGAAATCCGGTGAGAAATTGTTGGATTCGTAGATTTAAGTGATTATTTCTGTAAAATCCAAGTGCCCTCGGAGTTTTCAGCGTGATGAATCCATTTCTGCATTAAAAAATAAATTCTAAACAACAAAAAACAGTGATTTGTGTAAATTTATATCGTCAGATTCTGACCAAAAAAAACCATTTCGTAGAACAGCTAGTCAACGCCTTAAATAATATACTATGTAATATGTACAACAGTGACGCTTAAGTTGTGAGTAGAAGAAGAAGCACATCAACTACATTACATAATTGCAAAACAAAAATAGAAAAACTCAATGACTTGGCAGACAAGTCCACTGAACACCCAACACCATTTTTTACTCCAAAGACCAAAATAAATCAAATAGGATCTAAGGACTAAGCTAAAAGTTCCATCAATTTTGACTACCAAGGGCACCAAAATAAATCAAATGGTATCCAGAGACTCACTTAAAAGTTATGTTTTTGACATTATGATGTTTGTAAAGGGGTAATCTAAACGTTCTACGAAATGATTTTTTTTCGTTTGGGAATTTTTGCTCGAAACCCGGTGAGAAAGTGTTAAATCCGCATATTTGAGTGATTTCTGTAAAATCCGAGTGCCCTAGAGTTTTTCGACATGCTGAATCCATTTCTGCATTTAAAAATGGATTTTAAACAACAACAAAAAAAGTGATTTCATGAAGATTTATGTCACCGAATTCCAGTGAAAAAAATCATTTCGTAGAACAATTGGACAATCGTGATTTGTAAATTTCCAATATGTTTTTATTAAAAATAAGTAATATAATATGAATTTATTAAAAATAAATAAAAAATTGAGAACAAACAAATAAGTGTCACGCCAATCTTTTCATTTGTGTAAATAGCGATCATGTCACAGGTTGTAGAGATTGAATTAAAACTTTGAATCAAAAGAAAAGTCCTAATTTCAATCTAGCACACTGAATTAAAAATACAGGGGCATTCCGAGAATCGAACTCGGGACCTCTCGCACCCAAAGCGAGAATCATACCACTAGACCAAATGCCCTGTGATGTGCAAAGGAATAAAGTAGTTTAAATATAAATATTTAAAATAACAACGAAAGACAGATGGTAATATTGTCCGTATATAATCTAGCAAGGCGGTAGTTATAGGAGGAACAAACTTCACCGTGTTCGCCTTAAGCCCCATGATAAATATCACATCGTTGGGAGTGGGATTTGAATCTGCTTCCTTTTAGATCAGAAAAACTTAATATGTTGCATTAAATTAATTTTAATATACTATAATAATCAAGTTAGGTTCATTTAAATCCATGATTTATGAAATATTTAGAGTTTAGAGATATTTTATGAGGTTTTTTCAACCATGGGAAATAACTCAAGAGTGAGATGCTTTATGAGTTGGGAAGAGATATCAAATTCATTGAAGTGTAAATCTATTTTCAATTTACACTTTAAAATCTGTATAAATGTTTAATAAATTATGGGTTAAAATAAATCTATATTAATTATGATTAAATGTTGCACTATAGTGTAAAAATGTTTTAATTTTAAAAATACAATTGTATATTAAATTTGTTTATCCAAATCAAAGTTTTGAATTAAGGTTGCTTGCACCTATTCCTTGGCTTTAGGCTTCACGATTATCTTTTCTTAAATTCTCTTTAGAGTTTGCATTTTTATAAATAACTAAACCCTCTAGTAAATAACCAAACCCCAAACTTAGAGGGTTTGGTTTCTATAATGGTGCTTCACTTAATTTTTCCATTCAGTCCTAATTAAGGAGTGCCTCTTCTCCTCCTTTATTAATTGTTTTTTCATCTAATTGTTCATTCTCGATAATCTTAATACTTTGCCTATGGACAATGAGTCTTTTTCATGCTTTGTGTTCTCATGTCATTTCTTGGATGATCATCATCATTATCTCCTCAATATACCCTTATGGTGCCTTAAATGACTAGGTTCTAAGATTTATTCTTTGGGGGATTTTTATGAGTTTGTGTTTTGTCTATCTTGTATGCCTTCTAGAAGGTAATATGAGCTTTTATGGGGTTGTGTTATTTGTAAGGAGATGTTTCTTGATGAGGAAAAGGTGAAGTGTTCTCACATATCATCTTGAGCGATGTGTGATGATTTGGTGACCCTACAAGGTTTGGAATTTGCTACCTTCACATCATCATTGTCATCATCATACCATGACACACGATCTTCATTATCCCTATATTCTTCTTCTTCATCATTATCCTCTTCATTATAATCAATGTTACTATCTTCAATGTCATTTCCCAATTTAAAGATAAATAACTTAACCTTTTAAAATTTAAAACTTCTCCTCTAATCCACTCAATAATAATATTTTGGGAGTTTTAAAGCTTATACTATTTCTCATGAAAAACCAATAACCCACCTAGACTATCACATATAGCTTTGAAGGAGACCTTTGGGATAATAATGTGTTAGAGCCTTTTGTATGCAATAAGCTACAATTGTTCAAGTCTCCCCTATTATTATACATTTCTCCATCATTTTGAATAAATGTTCCTCCAAAAGACACAAGCTATGAGTCTTTCTATGTTAAGAAAACTAATGATAAGCTTCAGAGGTTTGTTAGCATAACTCTATGAGAACAAATTTGTCTAAAACTAATTTGGGAAAGTTATTGACCAAAGCACTTAGCCCATTATTTTTCCATAAAAAAGATATGTGTTCCTTAACTAAAAGTCCATTTGCGCATTAGAAGTAAAATCATGGTATTAAAATGTAATCTATCAGATGGGGACACATCATCATAACTTTTTTTTTTAAGATGGTAAAATCTATCATAATTTAGTTGTCAACTAGTAGTGAGGATAGTCATTATTGGTTGCTATTTTCCAATCTGGGCTGACTCATCACTGTTATTCAAGGAAAACCATGCCACCTAAAAATGATCCATCGGTGCAGCTTCATAAGGGGGAAAAGTTCCACTATTGCTAAACGCCTCTAAATATTGGGGCGTTAACATATTTGTTTATGTCATGTTATCCCTAATTTTATATGAGGCCTACATCAATGAAAATTTTCACTACATTTGTGATTTTTATCACAAAGGCAGGTTTACTGGTTGATGGCCTAGGGGTTGTTAGGGACCTAACCTCCCTAACCCCTCATTTAGGTAGAATAATGTATTTCCATGTAATAAAGGACGACATTATTTAATAAGGCCTATTTAATAAATGTGAACAAGTCAATGTAAGAAGACCTAATAGAAGCTTCTGCTTCTACAAGGATCTTCCTCTAGAATGGTTTTTAGAAGATATAATTACTATAAATAAGAGTATGAGGCATGAGAAGTCATTGTCTTGAGAATTATTGTAATAGAGTGTTGCTATGTTAGAGGTTGCCCCCTCGAAGAGGAAAGTGAACATTGTTTCCTATCAATAAAGGCATTATTTTGGTGTTGTGGTTCCTTATATTTTGTTGTTCCATTGTTATTCTTTGCAGTATTTTTGTTTCTGCTATTATAATAGATATGGTACCTAACAAGTGGTATCAAAGCACTTTCCTTGGTAGGAATTGTGGGTTAATTTTTTTTTTTAGTGAAGCAACGTGTTTCGGCATCTTAAAACTACAGTGATTTGTCATTCAACGCATAAATCCATGGTCAGGAAAGCATACACGTAGGGAATAAAAGAGGTTTTTAAGCTCACATTGTTGGAATCCCTTGTAACCCTTGTTGGTACCCCTTCGGGTGGTAGCGCATTAGACAACACATGTATACGAACTGGCCTAAGTATCATGAAACCCGCTATAGATCAACCGATCGGTCGCCTGACTACTATAGTGCCACCGAGAAAAAAAATTGGGAACATACCCTCTAGTACTTGGGTAATCGGGTAGTACAGATAAGGGTACAGTCTAGCCTCCTTAGTTAGTTCCCTGAGATATTGGGTCGAGTACTATTGTTTGACCCCACACGTATATCAGAGAGTTATAACACAGGGAAAACCCTTGTCTATAGGAACCCTACAAAACCCTAACCTTTGGGACAGAAACATAACAAAGAAGGAACAAACAAGATCTATTGTCGTGCAACCTTGCCTCCTGCATTTTGGTTGCGAAATTACTACACATTTTTTTCCTGTTAAGAATTTGGGCATTTCGACACTACAATAATATTCAGATAAGAGTATAACTCCGTAGGACTAACAAATAAAATTTGAGGGCCTTCTCACACCCTTATTCGAGATCTATCCCATTGGACTCTTCTTTTTGTCCTGACTGTAGCGATACCTATCATTTTTAAGATTTTTTTGTTTCCTATAGTCCTAACCCCCTTCCCGGCACCCTTATTTGGGACCTACCCCATTAGATTCCCCTTCTCACACTAATTGCAGTGGTATCTATCACTTGTAATCATTTTTACTTCTGTGGACCCACCTGCCCTTTTTAGACGCCCTTCTATCCCACCTCTTCCTGTGTTTACCCTTCACCATGGCCATCACCCACAACCAAGAACTTGAAAACTGCATCAATACCTGCATAGATGCCAAAATGGATTACATGAAAGAGGAACTGAAGAAGGACATCAATTCCCACCTTGCCAGCCAACTTGTATCTCACCTTGATTCTCAGGTTGACTCCTTTGTTGCCAAGGTCGTGGAAAAAATGCCATTTCCTCGAGTCCATTCCTCATCTGAACAACCTTCTAACCCAAAAGGTACGACTTCCTCTAATTCCCATCCTTTTCAGTCCAACCCCTTTCATAGTGATTTGCGTCTTCCACGAGTGGAGGTGAAAAAATTTGATGGCTCAGATCCCACTGGTTGGGTCACTCAAATGGAACAATACTTCTCCTTCCATGGCATCATTGATGATTTGGCCAAACTTCGTTACGGTATCCTCTCTTTGGATCATGAACGTTGGAAATGGCATAGAAAATCATGCCAAGGATATGTTTCTTGGACACAGTTTATGGGAGAAATTTATGAACGCTTTGACACAAACACACACTCCCTGGGCCATTTGACCAAATTGAAATAATTCGGTACCATGGAAGATTTTATCACCAAAATTAAGCAATTGGCTTTCAGAACAGAGGGCATGTTTGACACATTTTTCTAGAAATGTTTTATCAATGGCCTCAAGGATGAAATCTGAGCCTAGGTCCTCATGACTCACCCCCAGAATTGGTTGGAAGCTACTCAATGTGCCAAAGAAGAAAAACAAGTTCTTTTTTCTAGCACCACAAACCCTATTTTCTCCCTCTCCCTCACCCTCCCAATCTTGCCCCTCATCCCACCCCTCTTAAGATCTAGAAATTAACTCAGAAAGAAATGACTGAATGCCAACTCAAGGGTATTTTCTATAATTTTGATGACAAATATTTTTGGGGGCACAAGTGTAAGGAACATAAGCTATTTATGGACATCTCTGAGGATGTTTCTTACAAAGAGGTAAAGGCTCCTCCCATGGCAGAGCTACCTAAGACAACTGATCTCACTCCACCATCTGATCCACTAGAAGTTGAACTGATCATTTCATTGAATGCCCTCATTGGCTTCTCTGCTCCCCAAACCCTGAAGCTAATTGGCTACTTTAAAAATCAGAAGGTCATCAATTTTCAAATCATGATCGGTAATGCAGGTTCCCTAAAATGTGGGGGGCATTGTGAAAATGCATGTCTCCAAATTGGTCAATACAACCTGAAATCTCATATGTTTTCTATTGACATGGGTGGTTCTGACATTGTGCTAGGTGAAGAATGGTTACACACTCTTGGTCCCATCCACATGGATGTTAAGGAATTAACCATACAATTCCAATAGGAAGGCCAACAATATAAGTTCCAAGGCATCACAACAAGCTCCCTTGAGATCATCAGTTCCCATCGAATGGAAAAGCTCCTCAAAAAATGTCATTTAGGCATTATTTCCCAACTCCATTCCATTCAAGCAGTTGAGACACCCTTTGTGCATCCTAACCTCCAATATATCCTCTCCAAAAACCAAACTATTTTTTCCACTCCCCATGGGCTTCCCCTTTCTGCGGTATTCATGATCATTCCATTCCTCTAGTTCCGGGAAGTCTTCCTCCCAATGTTGATCCTTATCGTCATCCCTTTGCCCAAAAGAATGAAATAGAGAAAATTGTTCAAGAATTGCTTGACGCGGGTGTCATCTGCCCTAGCACCAACCCTTATTCTTCTCATGTGGTGATGGTCCTCAAGAAAGAAGGAACGTGGTGCATCTGTCTATACTTTCATGCCCTCAACAAACTCACCATCAAAGACAAGTTTCTCATTCTTGTCATTAATGATTTGGATTAATTGAGTAGTGCTCAATACTTTACTTAACTTGATCTTCGTTCTAGCTACCACCAAATACGTGTGAAAGAGGCCAACATGCCCAAGATTGCATTTCAAACTCATGTAGGTCACTATGAGTTCTTGTTCATGCACTTTGGCCTATGTAATGCCCCCTCCACTTTCCAAAGTCTCATGAATCATGTCTTCCATCGTTTTCTCCGTCATTTTGTCTTATTTTTCTTTGATGATGTTCTCATCTATAGTAAAACATGGACATCCCATCTTTCCCATGTGGATAAAGTTCTCCATCTACTTTCTCAGCACCAACTTTTCCTGAAACAATTTAAATGTGCCTTTGGCGCCTCAGAAGTGGAGTACTTGGGTCATATTGTTGGTAAGGATGGTGTAAGGGTGGATCCTAAGAAAGTTGAAGCTACTCAGAAATGGTTTCACCTCAAAACTCTCAAGATATTGTGTGGTTTTATGGGTTTAACGAGTTATTATCGCAAGTTTGTTCAAAATTATGGAAAAACTACAACACCTCTCATTGCCCTCCTTAAAAAGAATGCTTTCAATTGGACTCTGACAACTTATCAATATTTCSACGCCTTGAAAGAGGTTATGTGCACAACTCCTRTCTTGGYCCTTCCYGACTTCAATAAGRCTTTCGTCCTGGAATGTGATGCTTCTGGGAAAGGAATTAGAGCAGTTCTCATGCAAGAAGGACAACCTTTGGCCTTCACTAGGAAACATCTTTYAGAGCAACATTTGGTCCAATATTTTTATGAAAAGGAAATGTTGACTATTCTACATGCCTTGGATCTTTGGCATCCTTATCTATTGGGGAAATTCTTCCAAATTAAAATAGATCATCAGAACCTCAATCATTTTCTAGAACAATGAATTTCATCCCCGAAGCAACAAAAATGGGTGACCAAGCTATTTGGATATGATTATGAGGTCATTTACAACGAAAATAAAATGTGGTTGTTGACGCTCTTTCCAAGAAGTATGAAGATGAAGGGTCCCTCTTTTCTCTCTCCTTCCTTGTACCAAATTGGCTCCAAGTTGTTTGCGAGGAATTGCTGGAAGACCCCATAATTTCTTGCTTGATCCAACAAATGCAAGACAATTCTCCAGTTTGTCCAGGGTACTCTTGGCACAATGATGAGCTTCGCTACAAATTCCATTTGTATTTAAGCAATCAGTCGCACATTAAATCTTCGGTGCTTTCAGAGCTTCATGCTTCCCCCACAACTAGGCATTCAAGGTTTACCATAACCTAAGAAAGGGTCAAATGTTCTTTTTCCTGGGATGGTATGAAACAGGATGTCCACACCTTTGTGGTTGAATGTGATGTCTATCAATGCAACAATGGAGAAATAATGAAGGCATCGAGCACACTACAACTGCTCCCAATTCCATAAGATATTTGGTAGGATATTTCTATGGATTTCGTTGTTGGCTTACCTAAATCGGGAAATAAGTCAATCATCATGGTGGTATTTGATCGTCTTTCCAAATATGCTCATTTTTTTTCTCTTCAACACCCATTCACCACATCCACAGTGGCTCAAATTTTCATGGATAATATCTTCAAGCTTGATGACATGCCTCGTTCTATTATCTCTGACAAAGATCCCACTTTCACTAGCAATTTTTGGAAAGAATTGTTCAAGCTCAAGGGAACCCAGTTGTATCTCAGCACCGCCTATCATCCCCAGACTGGTGGCCAAATTGAAGTTGTCAACAAGTGTTTGGAAACATATTTGAGGTGTTTTTCATTTGATGGAAAAAATAATAGGGCTCAGTGGCTACCCCTAGCTAAATGGTGGTTCAACACATTTTACCATACAACCACTCACATGACTCCTTTTGAAGCAATATATGGACAAAATCCATCGTCGTTTCTATAATACATGCTAGGTGTCTCAAAGGTTCAGGAGGTTGACAAAAATATTACAGTCAGTGAGGCCATTATTTGTACCCTCAAAGAAAATTTGGCCATGGCTCAAAATCACGTGAAGCAACAAGCAGATCAAGGTCATTATGAATGACAATTTGATGAAGGAGACCAGGTGTTTCTTTGTATGCAACCTTAAAAGAAGACTTCACTCAAATCTAACCACTGTTAGAAACTTGTTCCCAAATTTTATGGTCCCTATACAATTCTCAAGTGAGTGGGACAGGTGACCTACTAGTTAGCTTTGCCCAGTCATTCTAAGCTCCATCATGTTTTTCATGTATCATGCTTAAAGAAGGTGATTGGAACTAAGTGCCAAATTCAAACCAATTTCCCTAAGTTGGATGAAGAAGGTTCCATTTGGTTACAACCAAATGTAGTCTTGGACCAATGTGGGCATCGTCTCCATCAACACACCATCAAGGCAGTGTTAGTGCAGTGGAATGATACAACTTTAGAAGATGCCACCTGGGATTCAGCCACCATTCTGAAACAGTTTCCCCATCTCAAGCTTCGAGGACAAGGCTATTCTTCAAGGGGGAGGGAACGTTAGGGACCTAACCTCCCTAACCCCTCACATAGGTAGAATAATGTGTTTCCCTGTAATAAAGGCTGACATTAGTTAATAAGGCATATTTAATCAATGTGAACAAGTCAATTTAAGAAAACCTAATAGAAGCTTCTGCTTCTAGAAGGATATTCCTCTAGAATAATATTTAGAAGATAGAATTAGTAAAAATATGAGTAGGAGGCATGAGAAGTATTTATCTTGAGAATTATTGTAATAGAGTGCTAATATGTTGGAGGTTGCCCCCTCAAAGAGACAAGTGAACATTGTTTCCTATCAATAAGGGTAATATTTTGGTGTTGTGGTTTCTTATATTTTGTTGTTCCACTGTTATTCTCTACAATATTTATGTTTCTACTATTATAATAGATATGGTACCTAACATGGGTTTTGTTTTCACTTAATGAGGATATCTTGATGATGTTTATACTTGATTTTTCTTGGTGATTTACTTTCTTTCATGCTAGTAGACTTGGCTATGGAGCCCCTATGTGTTGGAGATACTTCACACACACCTAGGATTTCTTTTTCCTAAGGTTTTCCATATGCTTATTAGTCACTATTCAGTCTCCTATAGTTTAGGGAGAATATTCATCTAGGAAAATATTCTCTTCAGTTCACACTTTAGTTTGATCAGTTGAGTGGAGTCTAGATGCCACATTGGGATCATCACCATGCAACATTGGGATCATCACCAGCTAATGCACATTGTCCTTGGGGTTATCACTAGACTAGTGCATTACTCATGATTCCCTTATCTCCTCCTCACTTCACTATGTTTCATTCAGTTAAATGAAGACTGAAAGACTAGTTAACTCAAATTAGGTTGCAGTTCACTCCCGTAACTGCCTGAAAGATTAGACTAGGTGGTAGTTTACTCCCGTAACTATTGGTGTGTGTCCAGATCACTCTAGACCACCACTATGGCGCATCAGATTCTCCTCCAATGCACATTAGTTGAGTTATACATAATAAATCATGTGTAAATTATCATTCATTCATTTGGTTAATGAGAATCCTTCCATTCTTTCTCTCCTGCTTCTCTTTTCTCATATTTTCTCTACAAACTATGCATGTCATTTTCCAGCCAGATCTATATGTGCATGTTAAACAAATTTACATGGTATCAGAGCTGACAGATTGCTAGGAAAAAGACACACCAAATTCTTTTTGCAGGTACTGAAGATTGAAGACAACGAGAAAAATAGAATTTCCAAAATAATTCATGCTTACACCGTAGAATTTCGTTGCATGGAAGGAGAATATGATAGTGCATCTTTGAAGCAAGGGATTATACAAGTTAACCATGGACATAGTGACCAAACGCACATCATCCATAGAAAAATCCAAGTATCTGAATTGAATGGATGAAGCGTTTGAAACTATTTGCAGTCTCATTTCTCCTGAACTCCTCTTTGACATATCCTCTTGTAAAACCCCCAATGAATATTGGACCACGATGGAAGGGATTTTTGGAAAACAGGACGAGATGAGGGGACACATGCTCGAGGTGGAATTGCTCACTTTGGATCCAAAAACTTTCAACAATATCCAAGATTTCTTTACCAAATATAAGGATTTGTTGTCGCAACTCAAGGCTTGCGGAGTTGATAAATATAAGGAGGAGAAACAAATGGTTCTTACCATTCTCTCCAAACTTGGTCTGGAATACTCAGTGTTTGTATCCACATTTTATTCAGTTAGGCTCAACTCTAGAGCTACCTGGAAAATGCCTTTTCTGGAGGTATTTATCGAGTCTCTGACGCAAGAGCAGAACAAACTAATCAACATGGGAAAAATCAAAGGCCCAAAGGCGCATGTGCTTGTTGTGCAAGATGGTAGTAATCATCCAAATCATAAATCTAAAGACAAAGACAAAAAGAAAGCACATGAAAATCCAAAGAAGGAAGGGTACTCAAAACACTTCAACGATGCCTCTGGATCCAAAGGTGGAAAGGGAAGAAAAGGGAAGAAATGTACTTACTGCCATAAAGGATTCCATTCATAATCCACATGTATGCAGAAATAGATAGATCAAATGGCCCAAATACTTCAACAAAACAACCTTGGATACCACATCCCTGAGGGTGCCAAGAAGAAGAATCCATAAGATCAAAATCCCAAGAAAGGTAATTCTAGTCATGCTTTGATTGCCATCAACTCCTCTCCCAATGCTTGGATTTTAGATTCAAGAGCATCACACCACATGGCAGCCACAAAAGAAGTCTACTCTTCATTGGATGCATGCAAAGGTCCTCCTATTTTGATTGGGGACAACTCTCATGTCAAGGTCACTGGAAAAGGAAGAATTGAAATCACAAACGGGAGCTTCAAGAATGTGCTACACGTTCCCAAACTCTCTGTCAATCTTATCTCCGTATATCATATGAAAAACTCTGGTACTAGAAAGAGAGTCATATTCACACATGATGTTGTGGATATTTATGACATGCAAACCAATTCCAAAGTTGTTACCGGTGAGGTAAATCATCAATCCTGACTCCACATTTTCTAAATTTATTGAACGAGATTATGCATTACTGCTTACCCATGCTGATGAAAGCAGTAGGATATGGCACGAAAGGTTTAGGAATTTAAATTTCATATATATGCAACAACTTAGCAAGCAGGGAATGGTTGATGGTCTACTTGACATCCACTTCTCCAAAGGAATTTGTGAGGGATGTGTTCTTGGAAAAACACCCTCAAGAGAAATTCAACAAAGGAAAGACTAAGAATGCTTCCTTTCATTTAGATCTGATCCATAGTGATCTAATGGACCCTTTTCCGCATTCATCAATTAGTAAAGCAAGGTACATGCTCATTTTTGTTGATGATTTCTCACGCTTCATGTGGATTTTCTTTCTCAAACAAAAATCAGAGGTCTTTCAACACCTCAAAGATTTCAAAGCCCTTGTTGAAACACAGTTAGGAAAGAAGATCAAAGCCCTCCGAACAGATAATGGGGGGAAGTATATCAACCATGAGATACAAAAATTTTGTCTTGAGGCTAGGTTTGAGTTGCAACACATGGTTACCTATACTTTGTAGCAAAACAGAGTTGTTGAGCGAAAAAATAGATCTCTAAATGAGATGGCATCTGTTGGATCATGTTGTCATTGATGCCAATGGTTTGATTGATTGATGTCAAGTGATTGATTGATGATTGATGTAATGTAATATGTATTTTCCTTGATGAGAATGCATAGA
>JASDQU011402415.1:18755-31175 GCA_032191745.1 Picea mariana | reverse complement strand
TTAGGATTTTATCATTAAGTGTGAGTTGGGGACGTAACATGTCCAAGATAGACAAGCTCTTAACCAATTAAAAGAAGTTTTATGTTTTATTCCAAGACCAATGCACCATCATACTTAACCCATCAAGACTAAAGCAGGGGTTGGAATTTAAATAAATAAAATCAATTCGTGACCCCACCAAGTTGGTCATTATCGTTCATGGCTAGGGATACAAATAATAAAATATTTCATTCCCTCATGTGATCATGATAAACTAACTAATATTACTCAATTTGAGCATGCTCGGAAAATAGATCCATTTTGTAGTCCGATTATCCAAGATGATGGTGCGATTGGGAAATTGTGAGATAAATAAAATCCGAAGTCACAATTGCATGTTGAGTTAATTGAGCAGCCGGGAATCGAGATTATTAAATTCCCACAAATCTCATAAACATTCACGAGTATGACCACAATCAAGATATGGTAAAAAATACTACGTGCCATGGACCAGACCAAAGGTAAGAGAAGAAATGAAAACCAAGTGAAAGTACTCCTCACTAGAGGAGAAGACCATAGATTTTGCAAGTTGGAGGAGTAAAGCATGGCAAGGACTAGTAAAGAAAAGTAAGCCACTAGAGAAGAAAAATTTTCAAAGGGTGTATCCCAAAATTTTGATTAACATTGTCCTCTATGACTCTTTGTTGATCTATCCTACTGATTTGGCTACCTCTTCTCAAGTATACACTGTTAAGCGGTGACAACAACTCAACAATTAGGCGACGGTCATTCTTCCACAGCTTGTGCAACGATATGGATCGATTCCTAGAATCTGGGTGTTGTTGAAACAAACAACCATAAATAGAATTAGATTGGTGTGTAATTAATGAATTCAATTTTTTGAAACTGTGAGAGGAAGACTATAAATTCATGTATACAGTGAGATGTATGGTGTGAGTTGTTATAACTCTTCATGCTCTGAACAATAAGAAAACCGATACCTTGCTTGGTGGACGTAGCCCAGAGTTGGGCGAACCACGTAAACTTCTGAGTTTTGAGTTTTTTGTCTTGCCATCTTATATTTGATCTGATCTGTTTATTTGTTGCGTATTTGATCTGAAAATAAAACTTTTCAGGACCTTGCTCAATGTCTTAGTTATGCAAGATAAATTATGTGCCAAGTTTATGTATCTTTTATCATGTTGTTCTTGTTGTGAGTGTTTGCTGGTTATTATTTGCTGCAAGTTATTTTTGTTGTTGTATTTATGAAAACAACATATTTAATCTTACAAAGACCTCACACATAAACACATAAAGATTCTCGATTTATTGGAAACTGGACCAGGAGATGTAGTCCAAGAGAGGGGTGAACTCCTTTATCATTTGTTGTGTTATGTGTTTTATGTTCACTGTTATTTGCTGCTGTTTATATGCATCTTGAATGTGTAATTTCTATAAAGTTGTGTTTGCAAAATTGATCCATTTGCATAGGAACACTTGAATTAAAACTTGCAAATATTTTCAAGAAAACAAGTCTGTATCATTTTCAAATCAGTGTTAGTTTAGAGTCGTGGTTGGGCTAACAACAAATGGTATCAGAGCGTTGTTGGATTAGCCGTCGTTGAGGAGAAAAATCTCTGCGCACGGACTGGAGGGAGCATCGTTTTTTAAAGGAAGCACGGATCTGATAGAGGGAGTGTTGTTTTTCAAGTCAGCGTTGGGCACCCCTAGTGAAGTGAGCGTTGATTAAGGGAACACTTGCGATTTTTATCATTTTAAAAATCAGAGCTAGGGTCTCTACAAGAAGAGAGCGCCGATCTTCCAATACAGAATTTGCTTGGTTTAAAAAGTGCGAATGGCATGTATGGTATAAAATATTTTTTTTTAAGGGCAAATATTTTATGCATAAAACGTGGAGGATCCACTTTGTCTTTAGTGAGCTTTAATTCCATGGTATGTGGCTTTCAAAAGTGATTTTTTAAAAGTATGAACAATTCAAGAGTGAGTGGATGTTTAAAGGTGGATACCATATAAAGGATATTAAATATTAATTTTAAAGAGTTGAACTTTTGTGGATTTGGTAAAAGGTTTTATTAAGGTATACAATATTTATTTTAAAACCTTTTCACCATTAGTTTTGGGTTCAATCTTTAAGTATAAAATTATTTTTCATATAAAGGGCTTGGTTTTATAAACAGTGGTTTTGGAATTTCTTTTTCTAATGACGAAAACTCATAGTATTAAGTTCGAAATCGAGAAGTTTAATGGAAAAAACAATTTTGAGATCTGGAAAGTGAAGATGCACGATCTGCTCGTGCAACAAGTCGTGGTGAAGGCGCTTTTGGGAAAATCAAAGAAACCCGCGACCATTTCAGATGAAGAGTGGGAAGAGATCGATGCAAGAGCATTGAGTGCCATACGTTTGTGTTTGGTCGATGCTGTTCTGTTCAACATTGTTACGGAGAAGACAGCAATTAGTTTGTGGACGAAGATGGAAAGCTTGTATATGATGAAATCCTTGACGAACACGATCTTCCTGAAAAGACAATTGTACAGTTTGTGCATGAAGGAAGGTACGAAAATATATGATCATTTAAATACTTTTAATACTCTTTTAGTCCAGTTGACTAGCATGGGAGTGAAATTTGAATCTGAAGACAAGGCGATTACATTATTGTGTTCTTTGCCCGAGTCTTGGGATCACTTTGTTACCTCTATTAGTTTCAATTCAACAGAAAGTATTGACTTTGATGTTATTGTTGGAGCTTTACTGTCTAAGGAAACAAGGAAGAAATCCAATTTAGAAACCTCTACATCTGAGGTGATGGTGGTCAGAGGAAGACCTAAGGAAAGAGGACATGTTTAGAGGGATTTCTCTCGGTCAAAGTTGAAGGGAAAGAAGAGAAAACTTAAGTGTTGGTTTTGTGGAAAATATGGACACCTGAAGAAGGATTGTTGGAAGCGACAACAAGCCTCGAAAGAAGACCTTCCAAAAGAGACGAAGGAAGAAAACGCAATTGAAACAGGTTCAACAACAAGTTCAGGTATGGCTGATGAAGTTTTAACAATTGGTATTGTTTCATGTTATGATCAACAATGGTTATTAGATTCTGGTGCTTCAAATCACATGTGTCTTCATAGACACTGGTTTATTACTTATCAGTCTATAGAAGATGGAATTGTTTACATAGGAAATGATATATCATGTAAAGTTGTGGGAATTGGTAGCATTAAAATTAAGATGTTTGATAGATCTGTTAAGATACTAACTGATGTTAGACATGTACCTGAGATTAGGAAGAACCTAATCTCTTTGAGAGTCTTAGATAATGGAGGATATAGAAGTATTGTTCAAGGTGGAGTTATGAAGGTCTACAAAGGAATCCTACTGGTTATGAAAGAAAATAAGGTTGGAAACATGTTTTTGTTAGAAGGAAGAACCGAGTCAGATCATGCGACAGTTGTATCCGAGAATGACTGTGATTATGTTCAATTGTGGCATCAACGATTGGGCCATATGAGCGAAAGAGGATTGAAGGTATTATTTGATCGCAAGTAACTTCCTAGTCTAAAGTCTTTAAAGTTAGATTTCTGCAAGCACTGTATTTATGGAAAACAGAATAGGCAGATATTTAAAACCGGAAGACACACCAGTGAGGGAATCCTTGATTATATCCATTCTGATGTTTGGGGACCATCCCCTACTATTTTGTACGGAGGTTCATCATACTTTGTTACTTTTATAGATGATTTCTCTAGAAAGGTGTGGATCTATATGTTGAAAAGAAAGGCTGATGTATTTACAGTTTTCAAGCAATTTAGAGATTTAGTGGAAAAGAGCATTGGTAGGCCCATTAAATGTTTAAGAACTGATAATGGTGGTGAATTTACGTCAATGGAATTTGAGAACTATTGCAAGGAGCTTGGGATTGATAGGAATAAAACTACTGCCTATACTCCTTAGCAAAATGGAGTTGTTGAACGCATGAACAAGACTCTTCTAGAGAGAGCAAGGAGTATGCTTAGTAATGCCAACTTGCAGCAGGAACTGTGGGCAGAAACAATAACTATAGCTTTTTATCTGGTGAATCGATCACCATCAACAACAATAGAGTGCAAGATTATTGAAGAGGTATGGAAAGGTCACCCTTGTAATTATTCTAATCTTAAAGTTTTTGGTTATGAAGCCCGTGCTCTAATTCCGAAACATCAACGTTCTAAATTAGATCCAAAATAAAAAAGGCTTATCTTTGTTGGATATGGTGATGGTATTAAGGGGTACAGGTTGTGGGATCCTACTGCCCACAAGATCACCATTAACAAAGATGTAATATTTGATGAATCGTCTCTCATCAAATCAGATGTAGATGTTCAAATGAAATAGGTAGAAGTACCGAAATATCAACAGATTCAGTTTGAAACTTGTTCAACTACAGATGAAAGTGAACATGAACAAGTTTTCGAAGATGTTCATGAAGAGGTTCCTACAGAAGAAAACATGGATGATAATGACATTCAACAGATTGTGGATGAACCACAAACTTCCCTAAGGAGGTCTACACGGGTCAAATTTCCTCCAAGAAGGTATGATGATTTTGTTTTATCAGTTTCTTTAAGTACTAATGATGATGAACCTTCGTGCTATCAGGAAGCTGTGGAGGGTTCTAGCAGTGAAAAATGGAAAGAAGCAATGCAGGATGAAATGAATGCTTTAGCAAAGAATGCTACATGGGACTTGGTAGAACTTCCAAGAGACAAGAAAATTGTAGGTTGCAAGTGGGTCTACAAGCTGAAGAAGGCTGTTGATGATAAGGTAGAAAGGTACAAAGCGAGGCTGGTTGCAAAAGGATATTATCAGAAAGAAGGTATTGACTTTCATGAGATTTTTTCACCAGTTGTTAAGNATCAAAAAGAAGGTATTGAATTTCATGAGATTTTTTCACCAGTTGTTAAGATTGTTTCAATTCAAATTGTGTTAGCATTAGTTGCATCACTTGATTTGGAGTTGGAGCAACTAGATGTTAAGATTGCTTTCTTACATGGAGATTTGGATGAGGAGATTTACATGGAACAACCTAAAGGGTTTGTTCAGAATCGCAACAAGAAATTTGTTTGCAGGCTCAAGAAATCATTGTATGGTCTGAGGCAGTCGCCCAAACAATTGTACAATAAATTTGACTCTTTCATGATGAGCCAGAATTATACAAGGAGTGAGTATGATCATTGTGTCTACTTTAAGAAATTGAATAATGGCATATTCATTATCTTAGTATTGTATGTTGACGAAATGCTTTTAGCAAGAAAAAGCATAACTGATGTCAACAGGTTAAAGGCTCAAATGGCTAGGACGTTTGATATGAAAGATCTAGGAGAAGCAAATCGGTTTTTTGGGCATGGAGATATTCAGAGACAGGAGGAATGGTAAGATTTGGTTGTCACAACAGAAGTATGTCGAGAAAATACTTTTGATATGAATAGTGTGAAACCAGTTTCTGTACCTTTCGCTTCCCATTTTAAGCTTTCTTCAAGTTTATGTCCTAGTACAAAAGAAGAAAAGGAACATATGTCTCAAATACCGTATGCTAATGCAGTAGGAAGTTTAATGTATGCGATGGTTAGTATAAGACTAGACATTTCACATGCAGTTGGGGTTGTCAGTAGATATATGGAAAATCCAGGTAAAGAGCACTGGGCATCAGTGAAATGGGTGCTTCGATATCTGAGGGGCACAAGTGATTACTGTATCACCTATAGTGGTGGTCGTGAGTTAGTCTGTGGATATGTTGATTCTGATTTTGCAGGTGATTTGGACAAAATGAGGTCAACTTAAGGATATGTCTTTACTCTTGTAGGTGGAGCTATTAGTTGGATGTCAAAGCTACAGAGCATTGTTGCTTTATCCACTACAGAAGCAAAATACATTGCTGCTTCACATGCTTGCAAAGAGGCGGTTTGGTTAAAAGGTTTGTTTGGTGAGTTTGGAAGGATGCAGGACAAAGTAAAGCTACTTTGTGATAGTCAAAGTGCTATTCACTTGGCCAAGAATCCAGCCTACCACAGTAAAACTAAACATATTCCTATTAAGTACCATTTTGTAAGATAGGTCATCGATGAAGGTGGAGTTTCTCTTGAAAAGTTTCATACAAAAGAGAATTGCGTAGACATGTTCACAAAACCAGTACTTTTAGAGAAGCTATGATGGTGCTTGGCTTCTCTTGGCTTGTAGAAAAGGTGATGAACAAAAGAAGGAGCAAGGTATCAGGTTAATTGTTGTCAAGGTGGAGATTGTTAAACAGTGACAACAACTCAACGATAGGCGACAATCATTCTTCCACAGCTTGTGCAATGAGATGGATCAATTCCTAGAATCTGGCTGTTGTTGAAATAAACAACCATAAATAGAATTAGATTGGTGTGTAATTAATGAGTTTTGTTTCTTGAAACTGTGAGAGGAAGACTATAAATTCATGTATACAGTGAGATGTATGGTGTGAGCTGTTGTAACTCTCCATGCTTTGAACAATAAGAAAACCGATACCTTGCTTGGTGGACGTAGCCCGAAGTTGGGCGAACCACGTAAACTTCTGAGTTTTGAGTTTTCTGTCTTGCCATATTATATTTGATCTGATCTCTTTATTTGCTGCATATTAGTTTAGAGTCGTGGCTGGGTTAACAACATACACTAACTATATATACTCTTGATTATTCATCTTCAAGTACATTAACTATCTATCAATTTCTCCATCTCTCTATAGCTCTATGTTTGTGTCTGATTGTTCATTGATGTAGGAGCAGCTATGAGAAATCTCCTAAGAGTAGAGTGTGGATAGTGCAGGGCAGATGAAAATGACATTAATGTAGAGAGAAAGCTTTAATGGATTACTGCGAGATTGTTAGGATGTTTATGTCCAACCACAACATGATGCAGTGTGCAGTTTTGGCATGGAAGAAGAAAACCATGCGAAGGGTAGATGAAATGTCATGCCACCAAGTAAGATGAAGATTCAATATGCAACAAAAGGGTCAAAGAGGTAGAGGAAGAATCAAAGAGAAAGTCTAAGGAGTTAAAATAAGAAATAAGTTAATAATATGATAGAGTTGGGATTAGCCAATCACATAAGCTAGACCTAGCAGTAGAGATGAGAGTTGAGAGATCCAAACTGTAATTTATAATATCTATTTTGACCATTCATACATGATTACTAAAGCATTTCCCTATGAGATTGTGCATCTAGTTTTGTGGTTGTAGTGTTCAAGTTTTTATTGTGTTAGTGTTATCTTTACGCCACCAAAGAATTACAAGTTGCTTGTGCCACCAAGGTCAGGATTGGAACACCATGCCCCCAACTGTGTCATTTTCGTATCAGAGCAAAGTTGACCTTTGAGAGAGAGGAAGTGCTTAGACAAGGYRACAAAAGTTGTGTGCAGCCTAAGAAATGGTGAGAAGGGGTGGCAAACCTGCAATAAACAGAAAATTATAGGGCTAAGAAGAAGAATATAGGAGCTAAAAGGTAGACAASAATTTAGAGAAGCCAAGAAAAGTGGCTCAAAACTTGAAGAAGACAAAGAAGATGAAGTAGAAGAATGAGATGTTGTGAGATAGTGTAACATATCCATGTACTATTTCATCAAAACAGGGAYAATCTTTTTATATATATTAAAGGAGTGAACACAAAACTTCATAATAACCTGRCTGTGGCTGTCACTGCTGAGAGTAATAGCATCATAACCAAGTAATATCAACTCTACTAGAATGTTTTGGACAATCAAACTCATACCTCAATTTCCATAGAAATTTTCAATTTATTCTGAGTTAATATTAACAACACTCTGCTAAGGCGCTGAACATCTCCATAAAAATGTATTAGTCCAACAAATGCATTCGTAAGAGGGATAAACAAGTCAATGCTGGACCATCAGCCATAGCCTCAGTCAATTTGTTTTGCTTAAGAGGTTGATAGAAATATTGACATCAAGGATTGGGTGCAGATATTTCATGTCATAATCAAGGCACACAGCTAATTTAAAGTAGACTTAGAAATGGTGAACATTGCATTAATAGTGACAGGAATTACAGAGGAAAAGAGAAGAGTCCTTCACTTTGGAGTATCAAGTATCAACAGGAACTAGAAAGATATCAGTTTGTCTATCGAATGCGAGGTTTAAACATTGGAATATCATGGGCCTCAATTTGAAAAATAATAGAAGTGCAATATGTAAAAAGTAGATCTTGCATAGATCCATGATTTCAAGACAAATAGGGAAAACCAAAAGATGCAGCAAGAAGTTTGCAACACATGCATGCAGATCTGTTCTATTTAATAAAAGGAGGGGATGACATGGTGAATTTCATTCAAACGTTAGGATTCTTCCATCTACATTTCAGATGTTAAAATAGAGTACAAACTTACACTACTAGATTGTTCTGATACAGAATCGTCTTAAGGAGAAGAGCCATCTATGGAACCTGTGAAGATTGCTGTCACATGTGGGTGAAGAGTCACTGCTGGCTAAGGTGACATTGCTGGTTAACCGTGAAGAAGCTGCCTGTTTGTTTGTGAGGGATTGTTGCATGTGATGACTGTGCTGTCTATCGTTCCTGATCCTGCATGTCAATTTTTTTTTGTGAGTAGAATTCATGTTGATACGAAGTTTCACATGTTAAAGTGTATGAACAAGAGAAGTCATGGGTCAACAAAGAAAACTTAAACAGTTCCGGAGAGAACTGAAACAATTCAGGAGAAAGAATCAAAGAACAAAGGCATCATATTTCACAGAACAATAAGGAGTGTCTCCAGTTGCAGCTGAAGAACCCATGCTTGAGGATCACAATGCAGAACTGGACCAAATCAATGAAGAATCTGAAGAAAGAGATGAAATATTGAAAAGATTAATACCGGTTCTGCCATCTTTCTCAGGTAAAAATTTTAAACTTTGGGCAATTAAAATGGAAGGATTACTTGGTTCAGTAGATTTATGGCATTATGTTCAAGATGGTTTTTTTAATTCTCATGATAAGAGAAGAGGTGCAATAGCATTATTTCTTATTCAGTCAGCACTCAATGAAAGCATTTTGTCTTGTATTTTATATGAATTCGGTGAAGTACACAGTGCAAAAATGTTTTGGGATATTATAGAGATGAAGTTCAGTGTGAGGGGGAGCAAGATAGCTGAAGCTCAAATTAATCAAGATACTGTTGTTGAAAATGGTGATTATATGGACAGCCTTGTAATTTAAATACAGACTGAAGATGGTATAACTAAAGGTACAAAGATTTATGATGAAAGTGTGTCTATAGCTGATAATAAAGCAGCTTGTGATAATGAGGAATCTGCCAATGATGCAGTATGTAGTGATTTAATGAATTCAACAACTAAGACTGTTGATGTAACTGCTTATGAAACATTGTGTGAATAGTTGGTAAATCCAGTTAAATATGATGATGAACACTTTTCAAGTGAATGTTGGTTCCAAATGTTGCAGGAGAAGAAACTCATAGATGATTTGTTAAGTGGAAAAGTAACCCAGTTTGCAGAACATGTGGATGAAACTACAACAGGGAAGATTGTTGCAAAAGAAGAAGCAAAAGACAAAGATGAGTCAGCACTTGAAGACAATGGCCTTAATGCAGCAACAATAAAAGTAGAAACAATTGAACAAGAAGAAGAACATTCAAATGAAGTGTCAACAAAGTTTGAAGAAAAATTACAGTTTCTTGAAGATTGGATTGAAACACCATGTTTTGATGGAGCCTGCACAAAAGTTGCAGTAGCAGACAATAGAAATGAAGAATCAATAAGTGATGAAGACGACATAGAATGGGAAGCAACGGTGGATACATCTGATGAAGTTCATGGCATTCTAATGCATTGGAGTCCTAAAGAAATTATATTTTACTATGAGTTAATGTTGCAGCATTCCATTGAACAGGGCATAGATGATTGTGGCCAAGTATGGAGGCCAACTATCAATGAAAATTTTGAAGAATTTATAGATATTGAAGGAAAATCCAGGACAGTAAAGCTGCAACCAACTTCCAGAATGAAGGAGAACAAAATGAAGATTAAAGTGGAAAATAAAACAAGTCATGAAGTCTTCAAGATTTGGAGCAGGAAACGTAAGAAGACAAACAAGTACTATCTGACAGCAAGAAAGGTCAAGATGAAATTGCTAATTTGTAAGCCTAGCTGAGACGAAGACCAGCAGGCATGTTATGTGTTGTCATTGTATTTAATCCATTTCTCCATTAAGGGGGAGTGTTGGAGGATAATGGTGAAATGCCATAGTTTGGAAATTGTTAGAACCAATTTCTATTGTATGCTAGTTTAGTCTTGGGTTGGTTTACAGATCCATGATTTTAGGAGATTATTAGAGGCTATCCTAACCTATAGATTTGTATGCAATTTATTAAATTGGAAATGCAGAGTGTGAGCCCTTGTGGCCTCATTGTTATTGTGTGCGATTGATCTCTATTTCATTGTTAATTTAGATTCCATTTACAAACATGTTCTTTTAGGCTGTTGTTGCAGAAGAATATTATGGATCTACCCTTAACATTTGAGTTCACAGGGTGAGTCTTGCTCATTGTTGAGATGCTTTTAACAGAGGTGCCCTTAGTTGGAACATTTGAGTTTATCCTGTAACGTGAGGTAGTCATTGTTGAGAAGTTTTTAACTAAAGCTATAGAATCATTCGATGGCATGTGCCTAATGTGGCTAGAGGCCATTGTTGATGAGCTTTTAACTTAAGTTGTACACACGCTGGAGACTCCCAAGTGGCTACCATAGTCTCCACGACTTTGGCTCAAAAGGCTTACCCTTGTGCGCAGCGAGTTTCGATCCCGGACCCTCTAATGACAACCCAAGGGTGAAAATAAGGAGCACAGAATCTGCCTTCTAAATCTAATTGATCGAAGTCTGAGCGTGTGTGAAATAAAGAGCAGAGAATCTGCCTTCTAAAACAAATTGATCAAAGTCTGTGTGTGTGCATATATATATATAGTCGGATGGGTTCAACAATAGTGTCCAAAAATAGCTGGAATTGTAACATGCGTATTATAGAGGAAATGGTATCTCTTAATTCGAAATCAAGGCCATAATTTAACACTTCTGTTTCAAATGATTTGTGGAGATATCTATAACCATTGTGAGCAGGTATCGATCCGCTGGAGTGGGCAAAGACTGATCATTCATTTTTAGGAGGAAAAATAGGACTTAAAATCGAACAGATTTTTTCCTAATACTCAGCAAGGAAAATAAACAATCAATCCCTCTAAGGTTTTCACTCGGCCATTACACCCACATAATCAATGTCTCAATAGCCTTACTATGTCACATAACGAGATTTTTCAATCTCAACACTATGGAAAATACAACAACGCTGTGGATTAGGAAAAAAGAAACATCCCACAGTAATACTCTACGATGCCTAAATTAGGCAGAATCGGATTGAACCAACTTCAAAAAGGACATGGCTGAGTATTTACAGAGCATCCCTGTTTCATACAAAGCGATTTGGAATTGGATGGGTTACTATACTGAGATTAATCATAGTTACATAATCGTCCATAAAATGCAGAATTTAGGCTGCTGGAAACTCTCATGAAAATACAAAATATCAAATGAAGTGTCATGGTGCAGGGAATTGTTCTATGTATCAGCAAAATATCCATGTTATTTTTAAAAGTTCAGTTACAGGACCAAGATTGCAAATTTCTACAGTGATTTCCACCTGCAGATGGCCATGATACTTTTATCATTCTTACTAGACAGCACACATGCTAGAATTAACAAGACACGAAGGGGATTTCCATATAAGTTCTCAATCAAAGTATAATGGGAAAACCCGTAACTCAGCACAATTATTTTGCCATATAGTTAGCACATATGGGTTTTTCTTATGTATTTCCACATACATTTTGCATATTCTAATTGATTACAAACAACAACCCATTTACTCACCCATCCTACAGGATTTCGTAGCAATCTCATAATCAATATTGGAGTTTTATTCATCATTATAAAATAATGATAAAAATATAATTTCATAAAAAAGAGAAAATAAACTTATCGTTTTCATAAAGTGAGCTGGAAGGCAAGTGGCTGGGTGTACACCATTTTTCTCTCAATCATATGCAAATCCTTTGTGGATGCCACCCCATGCTGAGATATGAAACAACATCCTGGATGCCACCTTCATGTTGGGCTATAAGACCACCAGGGTGAAGAAGAGAAAATCAAAACTTCCAAATCACTCTTCCCTTTTCCAAAAACTTCCAAAACCAACCAAGTAAGACACTAATAAGTTCTTTAGTCAATCTTTCAGCTGGACTAGCTCCGGGCACTCTCTCTATTATCCCATACAACACAATAATCCACCTCCTTCTCTGTGCTTCAGTCCCTTGGGAATTCTCTTCCCCTTTGTGCTTTTTAGTATGTGTA
>JASDQU011402415.1:0-18655 GCA_032191745.1 Picea mariana | reverse complement strand
TTGTCACACTACCAACCTTCCTAACCTCTTAACTCAACAAAAGTATGGTGATCTTGGAAAGCTTCTCTTAATGCTTTTCGAGCACATAAACAAAATTCTAAAGAATCACAAGTAATCACTTACTGTCTTAAGGTTCGATAGACCAATTCGGTCTTAGTGGACGTTAATCATCATCATCATCATCATCATTGTTGTTGTTGTTGTTAAGGTTTGTTCTAACTTAGTTTTTAATATTCTAGATTTGCACTCCTAGATTCATGTTCCAATGGTGTGTTAATGTTTACCCTGGGTAACTACTTTAAATAATGGTGGACACAATAGTTTGAGTGATCAATTTTGACTTAGTTGTTGATCTTATTTCGTTGCATAACTTCACTTTCCCTTATATGCGTCATCAACAAGTAATTGTTGTAATTATGCTCTGTATTTATCTTCCATTGTTCCTTCTCTACATAATTTCCACCACACAACACTACAAAGTCAATTATATACTTTGCCAAATGTATTTCCTTGATGACGCATAAAATTGTTATATAAGCTTGATGACATTTTGTTGTTTCTAACACTTCCTTAATGAAAATACATTGTCTTCATGTCAATCATTATTCCATAGTTTTGAACTTTTTCTTGCTTAAAAGATTAGGTTGCTTAGGTGACAATGGTAACCATCCTAGTAATTCACCCTCAAATTGCACCTTGCAGATTAGGGTTTTATCATTAAGTGTGAGTTGGGGAAGTAACATGTCCAAGATAGATAAGCTCTTAACCAATTAAAATAAGTTTTATGTTTTATTCCAAGACCAACACACCATCATAACTTAATCCATTGAGACAAAAGCATGGGTTGGAATTTAAATAAATAAAATCAAGTTTGTGACCCCCACCAAGTTCAAGTTGGTCACTATCGTTCATGGCCAATGATACAAATAATAAAATATTTCATTCTCTCTTGTGATCATGATAAATTAACTAATTAATCACCTTTTAATCTAAAGTTCTAATCTGATGGGTAACAATTGAAGATGCTGGCATATTTTTAATCATATTTTTAATCATATTTTTAGTCGTCCTCCCAAATCAATGAATGTGATTTACTCTTCATAACTTCCTTGTATTTTTGAATGCATCTGTTAAGGTGTTTACTTTTTAACATTTACCTAATCATATTAAGAAATTACTATAGCACCATATGATTGCCACATTTAAATGATTAACCTTTAGGATTACTACTATGGATTATTAGCTGACATTACTTCAACTTCATTTTTAGGGATTACAAGTATGACATAGACAGACCACATTTCAAGTAATTGTCCGCGAGTTTCATATAGTTGTCCGCGAGTTCCATATTGGATCGCCGACCCACCTATCATATTGGATGTCTGCATGAGTGTGGTAATGTATGATGCCAGGCGTCCTAAAATGCAATGGCAAATCGAATAACATGAACCCACAACCGACTCTATTGCCTGTAAATCATCGGCAAAAACATTAATGCAGAACTACCGTTCGTTGCATTCTCTTGCATCTCAAGCCCTCTGAAGGTAATTTGGCTTACCTTGCATTCACCGGAAGAGGAGGAGGAGAAGGAGGGCAACAAGCCCTCTGACGCCAACTTACCCAGGTACCCACGGCCTCAAGCCCTCTGAAGGTAATACTCGCTCAATACTCAACCCCATTTCTTTTAGTTTATCTCCTGATTTATGCGTTTAAACGTTTTTTTTTCTTGAAAGAAAATTTATGGATTGGAAGATTCACTCCGGAAATTTCTTTGTTGGGTTGCTTGTTTTATTTCTTTTTAGGTTTGTGTGGGTTTGCATTGAATGGATTGGAGTTTCTTTTTAGGTTTGTGTGGGTTTGCATTGAATGGATTGGAGGATTCACTCTGGAAATTTCTTTGTTGGGTTGCTTGTTTTATTTCTTTTTAGGTTTGTGTGGGTTTGCATTGTTTGTACTGACCATCTTATTTTGTTGCAGGGCGTTGAAGAATTGTTTTCTTGCAGTCGAAGTTTGAAGAAGTGTTTTCGTGCATGCTTTATTGGCTCTGGATTTTTTTCTTCATAGGTTTAGCTATGTGCTTATGGTTGCAATAAATAAATGTTTTTCTGCTATCGAAACTAATTTCATTCAGCAGCCCCTTGTTTGGAGAAAATCCTTGTTTGGATGATCATAAAACAATTAAAATCTTGTAATGTCCAAAAATAGGTGAAAGGAAATCGGTCAATTGATACTATAAGATTGGCCATACGGCTTCAAAATGATTATTGGAATAGAATCACATAGCCAAATCCAATTCGACTTTTATGGAGATGTCCTATCCAATTGGATAAAGAAAGAATTTGTGGAAGACACAGGTGAAAGAAAATTATGCTACGATAACTTTTGGAATAGAACCATTTATTATTGACAACAACGTTGATTGGCATGAATATTATTTAGATAAAGAAAGAATTTATGAAAGAAAAAATGATGAATTCATGCTGGAAGAATAATTTAAATATTATTTTGATAAAAAAGAATTTATGAAAGAAACAGTAAAAGAAATTGATGAATTCATGGTGGAAGAATAATTTATGGTGGGCAGGAATATTATTTGTTAGCTAAGCACTCTTGGGATCATTCTATAAATAACAACGCCTCTATGTTTGTAACAGACCACGCAAGCAGGTGAACGTTTCAGAATGCAAGTATAAGCATTATACTTTGGACGCAAAAATTACTTTTCTCAAACATATATTATTAGGGTTTGGGTTTATGTATATGGCCAAACTCTTACTTTTTTATATATATATATATATATATATATATATTCTCTAGTTTTACATAGATTGATTATATATATTTTCCAGGTTCACATAGATTGATTGTTTGATTTAAAGGTTTTTTAATTTTTTTTAAGGAATTAGATAAATGGTTTATTTTATTATTATAAAAGTTTAAAAGAATTAAATAAATCATTTATTTTATTATTATAAAAATTTAAAGAATTGTATCTTTATATTATGAAAGAAATAATTAAAAAAAAAAGTTTTTTTTAATTTTTTTAAGGAATTAGATAAATGGTTTATTTTATTATTATAAAAGTTTAAAAGAATTAGATAAATTATTTATTTTATTATTATAAAAATTTAAAGAATTGTATCTTTATATTATGATAGAAATATTTTAAAAAAAATATAAAAATTCAAGTTTGTTATAATACCAGTATACTATATCAGTATAATATTTTATTTTAAAACCCTAATTAGAATTTTTATTAAAATTAGAATTTGTTTGTAACCTTAATATGCTAATTAAAATTTGTTTGTAAATGAAATAAGTCAAAAAAAAAAAAACAAAAAGCTAGGATTTGTTTACAAATAAAATAACGTTCATAAGCCACAGCCACAATTATGTGGCTGTGCTAGTATTATTCAAGTTGAGTAAGCTCGGGAAAGAGATCCATTTTGTACTCTGATTATCCAAGATGCTGGTGCGATTGGGAAATTGTGAGATAAATAAAATCCGAAGTCACAATTGCATGCTGAGTTAATTGAGCAGCCGAGCATCGAGATTATTAAATTTCGACAAATCTCTTAAACATTCACGAGTATGACCACAATCAAGATATGGTCAAAAATTCTACGTGCCATAGACCAGACCAAAGGTAAGAGAAGAAATGAAAAACCAAGCGAAAGGACTCCTCGCTAATGAGGAGAAGACCAGTAAGCCACAAGATAGAAAAAATTTCCAAGGGTGTATCCGAAAATTTTGATTAACATTGTCCTCTATGACTCTTTGTTGATCTATCTCACTGATTTGGCTACCTCCTCTCAAGTATACACTAACTATATATATACTCTTGATCGTTCATCTTCAAGTACATTAATTATCTATCAATTTCTCCATCTCTCTATAGCTCTATGTTTGTGTTTGATTGTTCATTGATGTAGGAGCAACCATGAGAAATCTCCTAAGAGTAGAGAGTAAAGTGTGGATAGTGCAGGGCAGATGAAAATGGCATTAATGTAGGGAGCAAGCTTTAATGGATTACTGCGAGCTTGTTAGGATGTTTATGTAGGAGAAGCACTGAGAAATCTTCTAAGAGAAGAGTGTGGTTAGTGAAGGGCACATGAAAATGGCATTAATGTAGGGAGCAAGCTTTAATGGATTACTGCGAGCTTGTTAGGATGTTTATGTGCAACCATGCTAAGGGTAGATGAAATGTCACGCCACCAAGTAAGATGAAGATTCAATATGGAACAAAAGGGTCAAAGAGGTAGAGGCAGAATCAAAGAGAATGTTTAAGGAGTTAAAATAAGAAATAAGTTAATAACATGATAGAATTGGGATTAGCTAATCACATAAGCTATCAGTAGAGATGAGAGTTGAGAGATCCAAATTGTAATTTATAATATCTATTTTTACCATTCATACATGATTACTAGACCATTTCCCTATGATATTGTGCATCTAGTTTTGTGGTTGTAGTGTTCAAGTGTTTATTGTGTTAGTGTTATTTTTGGTATCAGAGCAAAGTTGACCTTCTAGAGAGAAGAAGTGAAGTGCTTAGACAAGGCTACAAAAGTTGTGTGTAGCCTAAGAAATGGTGAGATGGGTAGCAAACCACTTGCAAATCAAGATACACACCAAAACTTGTTTTCCATTACGTATTTCACAATATAAATACGTTCACATTCTTGTTGTGAGATCCAACTTATTCTAAACCTGGACATGTTTGTTGAGAAAATCTCTCAACAGAACTAATAAACCCAAACCAATTTCTAACCTAAACATTATCTCCAACACACCCCCTTAATGCTTAGCCAACAAAACTTACAATCACAAATTACATTTATAAACGTCACATTGTTTCACTGATCTTCCTAAGCACTCACATCCACTCTCTCTTATTCACACTTTCGAGCTTCCCATTTCATTCATTTAAAACATAATTGCCTCTGACCATCATTAACGAACTTGTAAGATCAACAATATTGATAGACTCGGCTCATCCGGACTTCCACGATAAAAGTTGTCAAGTATTGAACCATCTATGGAGATACTTCCATTTGTAAAAGTTGTCAAGTATTGAACCATCTATGGAGATACTTCCATTTGTCGGATATTTCGCCTTCGGCTATCCGTCAGTTTGTAGGAGAGTACTCTTGATACAAAATGTATTCATAATTTGATCAGACAACTTGACCTGTATAACACACAAAGATCTCATAAAAAGTAGCTTGTAATGGATGCTCTTGAAGCCCGAAACACAACAAAACCCATCAATTTTATAACACACTATAAACATAACCAAACTAGTGATCAACTTGTGGCAAGATGGAGGCTTCCACAGCTTAAATTATGTTACCATGTTCTATAATTAATTCTGCATTGTAAAATTTTACAAACAAAACACTACAAACTCAAACACAATTTGCCTACATACAAACAAACATCCACCCATCTCACATATTTTCTTCTCATGTCTTCAAAAATCCCAATTTAAGAAAAAAGGGAAAATGTTACCATTTGAATACAATGCATCCTCCTCTTGTGCATTCATTGCTTGACGAACATATGTGTGTAAATGAGATGGCTCAAATATATGAGCATACCCATTGCTGAAGCAAAGATTCCATTGGAAATGCTCGTTCTTATCCGGTACGCCATCCTGTACGTGCTCGTTAAAACCACAATCATCATTAATGTATCGACAATGCATTCGATCACAGTGCATTTGCTTCTGGGATATGGCCAGTGTATTCCACAAGAAGTTGCTTGTGTGTCTATTTTGATTCTCGAACACATATATAACAACACTGCCATAAAGTTGACTGCAAACATGAATTTGTTCTCTCCTGCTTATGCATGGCAGGTGGCCGTTGTTTTTCTTTGGTTTCGAGCATATTCTGCTAACATCAGATACAGCTGAAAAAGAAACCCTGCTTTTTTCGGTCCAAGGCGATTCCAACAATATATGAAATTGGAAGTCTTCCCCTGCTGCAGTCGGTGGGCGGCGCCCTCAAAGTCCGTTGTTCGCCCTCGGCGTTCCCAGCGCGAATCTGAGAGGAAGATCAAGGTTCGAAATAAATAGATGACCATACGAAATGAGGTCGGCGTCTCTGCTACTCATTGCATCCATCCCACAGCCTCAGCGCTGTTGATTTCTTAAATTAAAACGTAACGCGCTCTTCAAGGGCATCAAGGGCAGCGAATACACTCACCCACACACACAAAAAAATCTACACACAAAATACACTCACATCTAACTGGGCCCTCTCGTGAGGGAGATAACCCACAACACTAACCTCGGATACCAACTTGCAAATCAAGATACACATTAAAACTCGTTTTTCATTATTTATTTCACAATATAAATACATTTACATTCTTGTTATAAGATTCAATTTATTCTAAACTTGGACACGTTTGTTGAGAGAAACTCGTTTTTCATTATTTATTTCACAATATAAATACATTTACATTCTTGTTATAAGATTCAATTTATTCTAAACTTGGACACGTTTGTTGAGAAAATCTCTCAAGAAAACTAACAAACCCAAACCAATTTCTAACTTAAGCATTATTTCCGACAAAACCTGCAATAAAGAGATAAAAAAAAGAATATAAGAGCTAAAAAGTAGACAACAAATTTAGAGAAGTCAAGAAAAATGGTTCAAAATTTGAAGAAGACAAAGAAAATGAAGTAGAATAATGAGATGTTTGTTGTGAGATTCAACTTATTCTAAACCTAAACACCTTTGTTGAGAAAATCTCTTAATAGAACTAACAAATCCAAACCAATTTCTAATCTAAGCATTATCTCTGACAAAACCTGCAATAAAAATAAAATTATAAGGATAAAAAAAAGCATTATCTCTGACAAAACCTGCAATAAAAAAAATTATAAGGGTAAAAAAAAGAATATAAGAGCTAAAAAGTAGACAACAAATTTAGAGAAGCCAAGAAAAGTGGCTCAAAACTTGAAGAAGACAAAGAAAATGAAGTAGATTAATAAGATGTTGTGGGATAGTGTAACATATCCATGTACTATTTCATCAAAACAGGGATAATTTTTTTATATATATTAAAGAAGTGAACACAAAACTTCATAATAACCTGGCTGTGGCTGTCACTACTGAGAGTAATAGCATTATAACCAAGTAATATCAACTCTACTAGAATCTTTTGGACAATCAAACTCATACCTCAATTTCCATAAAAATTTTCAATTTATTCGGAGTTAATATTAACAACACTCGGCTAAGGCGCTGAACATCTTCATAAAAATGTAATTAATCCAACAAATGCATTCTTAAGAGGGATAAACAAGTCAATGCTTGACCATCAGCCATAGCCTCAGTGAATTTGTTTTGCTTAAGAGGTTAATAGAAATATTGACATCTACTATTGGTTGCAGATATTTCATGTCATAATTAAGGCACACAGCTAAAAGTAGACTTAGAAATGGTGCACATTGCATTAATAGTGACAGGAATTACAGAGGAAAAGAGAAGAGTCCTTCACTTTGGAGTATCAAGTATCAACAGGAACTAGAAAGATATCAGTTTGTCTATGGAATGCGATGTTTAAACATTGGAATATCATGGGCCTCAATTTGAAAAATAATAGAAGTGCAATATGTAAAAAGTAGCGTTTGCATAGATCCAGGATTTCAAGACAAATAGGGAAAACCAAAACATGCAGCAAGAAGTAATGCATGCAGATCTGTTCTATTTAATAAAAGGAGGGGACGACATGGTGAATTTCATTTAAACGCTAGGATTCTTCCATCTACATTTCAGATGTTAAAATAAAGTACAAACTTAAATTACTAGATTCCATTTACAAACATGTTCTTTTAGGCTGTTGCTGCAGAAGAATATTTTGGATCTACTCTTAACATTTGAGTTCACCGGCTGAGTCTTGCTCATTGTTGATATGCTTTTAACAGAGGTGCCCTTAGTTGGAACATTTGAGGTTATCCTGTAACCTGAGATAGTCATTGTTGAGAAGTTTTTAACTAAATAGAAATATTTGATGGCATGTGCCTAATGTGGCTAGAGGCCATTGTTGATGAGCTTTTAGCTGAAGTTGTATACACGCTGGAGACTCCCAAGTGGCTACCATAGTCTCCACGACTTTGGCTCAAAAGGCTTACCCTTGTCCGCAACGAGTTTCGATCCCGGACCCTCTAATGACAACCCAAGGGTAAAAATAAAGAGCACAGAATCTGCCTTCTAAAACAAATTGATCAAAGTCTCTGTGTGTGTGTATATATATAATTGAACAAAGTCTGAGTGTATGTGAAATAAAGAGCACAGAATCTACCTTCTAAAACAAATTGATCCAAGTATGTGTCTCTCTCTATATATATAATCGGATAGGATCCAAGTATGTGTCTCTCTCTCTATATATAATCGGATATGTTCAACAATAGTGTCCAAAACGAGCTGGAATTGTAACATGCGTATAATAAAGGAAATGGTATCTCTTAATTCGAAATCAAGGCCATAATTTACCACTTATTTTTAAAATGATTCGTGGAGATATCTATAACCATTGTGAGCAGGTATCGATCCGTTGGAGTGAGCAAAGATTGATCATTCATTTTTAGGAGGAAAAATAGGACTTAAAATCGAAAAGATTTTTCCTAATACTCAGCAAGGAATATAAACAATCAATCCCACTAAGATTTCCACTCGGCCATTAAACTGTGTCACATAACAAGATTTTTCAATCTCAACACTATGGAAAATACAACGCTGTGGATTAGGAAAAAAGAAACATCCCACAGTAATACTCTACGATGAGTAAATTAGGCAGAATCGGATTGAACCAACTTCAAAAAGGATATGGCTGAGTATTTACAGAGCATCCCTGTTTCATACAAAGCGATTTGGAATTGGATGGATTATTATACTGAGATTAATCATAGTTACATAATCGTCCATAAAATGCAGAATTTAGGCTGCTGGAAACTCTCATGAAAACACAAAATATCAAATGAAGTGTCATGGTGCAGGGAATTGTTCTATGTATCAGCAAAATATCCATGTTATTTTTAGAAGTTCAGTTACAGGACCAAGATTGCAAATTTCTACAGTGATTTCCACCTGCAGGTGGCCATGATACTTTTATCATTCTTACTAGAAAGCACACATGCTAGAATTAACAAGACACGAAGGGAATTTCCATATAAGTTCTCAATCAAAGTATAATGGGGAAACCCATAACTCAGCACAATTATTTTGCCAAATAGTTAGCACATATGGGTTTTTCTTATGTATTTCCACATACATTTTGCATGTTCTAATTGAGAAACAACAACCCATTTACTCACCCATCCTACAGGATTTCGTAGCAATCTCATAATCAATATTGGAGTTTTATTCATCATTATAAAATAATGATAAAAATATAATTTCATAAAAAAGAGAAAATAAACTTATCCTTTTCATTTTCATAAAGTGAGCTGGAAGGCAAATGGCTAGGTGTTCACCATTTTTCTCATATGCAAATCCTTTGTGGATGCCACCCCATGCTGAGATATCAAACAACAGCCTGGATGCTACCTTCATGTTGGGCTATAATACCACCAGGGTGAAGAATCGAGAAAATCAAGACTTTCAAGTCACTCTTCCCTTTTCCAAAAACTTTCAAGACCAACCAAGTAAGACACTAATAAGTTCTTTAGTCAATCTTTCAGCTAGACGAGCTCCTGTCACTTTCTCTATTATCCCATAGAACACAATAATCCACCTCCTTCTCTGCGCTTCAGTCTCTCGGAAATTATCTTCCCCTTTGTGATTTTTGTGATTTTTAGTATGTGTAGCAAGAGCCCAAGTCAATGTTTACTTTCAGATTTCATTTCCAGTAATGTGTTGCTTCTTGGATTACAAATTATAGATTCTTGGACAACCCAAAGACCAACAATGTATAGGGGTTTAGGCAGGCCTCTCCTTACTCAATATTGGTGTCTAATATCACACAATGATCCCTCTTTCATATCTCCATAGTTCCTATGAGAGCTAGGCTAGTTTTTCTTCCTAAACAATTCCTTTTTCTCTTCAAGAACTCCCTTTTTCTCTAGGGAGTCTCTCCTAGTTCGATTTTGCATGAACGAATGGGAGGATGGGGTGAGAGAGAAGAGTCTTTCCTCCACTTTTTTCTCGGTTCCTTGATGGTAGGAGTTCGTTACTACAAAGTAGGACATAAACTTGAATGTAGGAGATAATTACTTGAAGTAATTAAATCAGGTTTCTAATTTAATTGCATAACCATTAGAATGAAGTAGAAATAAGATAATTACATGAAAGAGGGATATAGATAGGATGTGACAAAGTCATAAGACATAGGTCAATCCTCCTTGGACTTTTTTACCTTTCCCTTCTAGTGGACTCATGACCCCTTAGGTACTCATGATCCCTTAAGTGCCCTTTCCTAGTCAATTTTGAAACCTTTTATTAAAATCAAAATGATCACGTTAATATGTTTTTTAAAATCACCATGATAGTCTATCTCCTAGTGTATAACAAAACATAATAATGAAAATCCTAATTACAAAATATGCATATGCATGATGAAGTTTAGGACTTCTAAAGGGTCGAAAATGGGATATTATAGATAGAATGTGAAGTTGTTGAAGAGCAAGAAATATACAAAGATAAATTTTCTTTTTATGGTGGAAGGTTGAAAGAAAAGGAGTTGATTGATTGGCTTCATGAATGAGAAAGATACTCTAGGGCTTGAAAGGATGGAAGATCTCTAAATGACCAAATTTGAAATCACGAAGTTGAAAAGGACAAAGGACAAAGCTAGTCATAAAGTTGTGGGAGATGGTCTTGCCGATGGATTACAAACAAATCATGTTCATGTAATTGTAGACCCTAAGGTAAAAGGAGCAAAGTGTATGAGAATAAACTAAGGAATTTTGCAAGATATCATTTTGTGTTGGACATGAGGAGGGCAAGAACCCATGAGTCTCAAGGTATGTGAACAAACTTCAGTTTATGATTTAAGATGAGATAATTTTGTAAAAGTTGCATTTAGTACAAGAGGCTTATCATTAGGCTCTAAAAGTAAATGAGAGATTCGTGCACATGGTAGTAGAAGGAATTTTGGTAGAAGATGAGGTATTGGTAATAAAGGCAAAGGGCATAAATCAATATAAAAGGTTGAGGTTGTGCACAATGAAAATGCAAAATTATCACATGAGAATGTTGCAATAGGTAAAGGAAAAGGTAGAGGTCTCAGATTCTTCAAATGACAAGGAAAATGATAGAATTGTTATAGGTGACAATATTTGCTTCATATGTAACATGGAATGACATAAGTCATTTGAATGTTCACATAGATAAAATGTGTAAATAAATGAATAAAAGGCTTGATTAGTACTAGGAAATACTTTGGATGAAAGAGCAACAATGACAATAACAATAGAACAAAGTGAGAACTTGACGATGCATAGAGAGAACATCTTTAAGACTAAAAATGCAAAACTGGAGGTAGTGTTGCAAAGTTATTATTGAAAGTGGTAACAAAGAGAACATGGTCATTGTGGAAATAATAGAGATCTTGAATTCAATCACAAAAAACTTGATCAATGTGGAAATAATAGAGAACTTGAACTCAACATGACAAAAACATCCAAAGGCCCATATGTTGTTTTGGTTTAACACAAAGAACATGATCAATGTGGAAATAGTAGAGAACTTAAACTCAACATGACAAAAACATCGAGAAGCCCCTATGTTGTTTTGGTTTAATGCAAAAATAAAATTATAATGAAAAATGTGTATATATATGGTGGTTAATATAGGAGAATACTTGGATGAAATTTTGTGTTTGTAATACCCATGGATGGTTGCCATTCATTGTTGAAAAGGACATGGCAATATGACAAAAAAAAAACCTTAATACATAATGGTAGGAAGAATGCCTACATAAAAGGTTTTACAATCGCAGGGAAGGTGCATACGCCGAGAAAACGGGGCATTCCGAGAATTGAACTCGGGACCTCTCGCACCCTAAGCGAGAATCATACCACTAGACCAAATGCCCTTATTTATACATATGAAAAATTGCGAACTGTTGTTGATTTGCTATTTCATTGCGCCCAAAAGTAATAAGAAAATTTACTGGGGCATTCCGAGAATTGAACTCGGGACCTCTCGCTCCCAAAGCGAGAATCATACCACCAGACCAAATGCCCGTACACATACACTCATAATTTTCAAGATTTATGATAAAATAAATTCGAAGTCTACTATTTGCAGGGAACATGAAATAGCATTAGTAATTTCCAATAAAATAATTATTATGGATTTAGGGTTACATTTTTAATCCAATTCATTCCAAAACAACAAATACAAATAACAACACAAAATACAATAGCATTAGGTTGTGGCCACGGCTTAAAGATCCCAATACATAATTGTATGGCTCAAAGGCCAAGTTCAAAAGATTTATTACATCTCTTTGGCTCATGATACTCATATATTGTTGTTAAGGTTTGTTTTAATTTAGTTTTTAATATTCTAGTTTTGCACTCTTAGATCCATGTTTCAATGGTGTGTTAATGTTTATCCTGGGTAATTACTTTAAATAATGGCGGGCACAATAATTTGAGTGATCAATTTAGACTTAGTTGTTGATCTTATTTTGTTGCATCAACTTCACTTTCCCTTATATGCTACATCAACAAGTAATTGTTGTAACTATGCTCTGTAATTATCTTTCATTGTTCATTTTCTACACAATTTCCACCACACAACACTACAAAGTCAATTATATACTTTGCCAAATGTATTTGCTTGATGACGCCTAAAATTGTTATATAAGCTTGATGACATTTTTTTGTTTCTAACACTCCCTTAATGAAAAATCATTGTCTTCATGCCAATCATTATTCCAGAGTTTTGTACTTTTTCTTGCTTATAAGATTCATTAAAATGTCAATAACTTGATCTATGGTGCTCCGATAGAACTATGATTAAACTTGACTTTCCTTCTAGAAATGTCCTAAATAATGAAAGTGTGCCTAAATATGCCTCTACATTTTGGCTTGAAAAACAACCTTCTTGACAAATTGAATCGTGCTTTGATTTTTGTAAAATAAGTAGTTGGAAAATCCTATCTCACACCAATATTGGCTAAGACCCATCCCAACCATATTGCTTCACATGTTGTCGTTAGCGCTCCCTTATATTTTTCTTTAGTAGAAGATAACACCATTTTTTTTTTACTTCTTATCACTCCATGAGGTCAATATAGAGCTCGTCTAAAATGTATAATTGGATTTGTATATTTTATTAACTATGCACCCATCCATGTTAGAAATAGTAAATCTAATTAATGTAACTTACTAGAAAATCTACCTAATGTAAATTCCTTATTCTTGGCATCTTCCAATCCAAAATTTAGCATCCCAATGATACACTACAATACTATCTTTGTGGCCTTCTAATGGCTTAGCTTTAATCCTACCATGTACCTCGACATTTTTCCAACCGCAAAATTGATTTCAAGTGAGTAATGGTTTTGAGTAAATTAGACTTCCATTAATTTTCTATAGAAGGTTGCAATCATCGACTTCCCTTCTTCATCTTCGCTCATCGTTGCTCCCACTTTCATGGGAGTGTCCATAGGATTACAATCTATCATTCTAAATTTGTTGAGTATATCACTAACATACTTAGTTCGAGAAAGAAAGACTACCTCATGTTTATGCTATATATCTATCACAAACTAATAATGTATGACTCTAATGATTGTCATCTTAAATGTTTGCTTCTAGACTTTCTTTAATTCAATAATTTTACTCTTATGGTTACTCATGATAATCAAATAATGTATATAAGAATTGACAAGTAAAAACTCACTAGATAGTGAATGCTTCGTGTATAGATTCATATTAGAGGAACTTATGTTGAATTTGTTTTCTCTAAAATTCTCATCAATAGGAGATTACCAATATCTTAGTGTCTTCTTTAGACCATACATCACTTTATGTAATCTACATACTAGGTCTTCCTTTCTAGGTTCTATAATTATCTTTCTTATCTCTCCATGCAAACGTCTTCATCAATGAACTTGTCGAAATATGCTCTTCACATCCATTTGATGAACATTCTATCCAAACTATGAAAATATCATTAACATTGTTTTGGTAGTGTTCACCTTTACTACTAGCATAAACATGTCCTCATGGTCCATGCCTTTCTTTTGAACCAAGCCTTTCTCTACAAACCACACTTCATGTTTGTCCACTCTACCATCAAAATTCTATTTTGTTTTTGTAAACTCAATTATAAACAATTGCTTGCTTACCCTCTTAAACTCTCAAATATAATTCTTCTAAATGGAATCCATCTATGATTTCATCATTTGTTGCCACTTAATATTTTTTTGATGCTTCCTCAAAAGTATGCGGTTCAACTAAATTAATTACAATTGTCACGAGCACAAAATCAACTACTTGTTTCATCCACTTATTTTGAGTTGTACTTTTTGTATATCTCTCTAATATATGACTTGCTTCTTATTTTTCCTCTTGGCTTCATCATTGCCTTTTGGTGCTAACATATATGTTCCTTCTAATGTCTCCAATACCACTTAAGTGTCTTCTCCATTAACTTGGTACTTTTATCATTTTTTAGTGTTGCTTCTTTTGAGGTAACTTTTGTTTAATGCTCTTTCGTTTCCAAGTAAATGTGCTTTCTCTCATTGTTTATGATTTTCTCAAGTTGCATGGTGAACCCTTCCTTACTCAAATATCACATCATGCTTGTTTATTAGTTTGAGTGATATTTGACTACATAACCAAGTTGTAGATCTATGTTTCCTATGGCCATGGATTCTTGTTGACTATGGTTGCAGAACTACCCAAGATATAGAGTCTTAAAAAGAAGAACATAAATCAGAGAAGTAAAACCAAATGGTTATAATAATTATCTCTCTCTCTCTCTTATCAATTGAACTCTCTCTCTCTCTCTCTCTCTCTAAGAAATATAATGGATGCAATACAAATATAATGAACTCGTTATTATGGATCAGGGAAACATCAACAAAAGCTAAGCATGCCACAAATTTCTCGATAAAGCAAGGGAAAGAAAGTCATGCAAGCTTAACTTACTGTATGTGCATGCAAGTGTTGAAGTAAACAACAAGTGCACATGCACCATATGCACCAACACCCCCCCATAAGAACAACTTAGGTGGACATTTGGCCATGAAGAGATGAAGACATAGGTCCCGATAAATATGAATCCATTTTAGGTACCCATGTAGAAAATGACCCCCTCAAGAAGTGAGGATGGGGAAAACCTAGTGGGAACCCCTCCGAGGAGAAAGAAAGGGAAGACTAATTAGCCCACTCTACAAAATAAGTTGCTCACATCCCAAGTAGAGCTCGTAGATGAAGAAACTTTCTCTCCATGAAGTGTTTGGTGAAGATGTTAGCAATATGCTTTGTAATCAAACAATATCTCAAATTAATGAATTCTCCATGGATAAGATCCTGAATGAAGTGCATATGAATCTCAATATGCTTGGTTTGTAGCTGGTGAACTAGATCTTATGAGATCTGAATGGTAATTCGATTTGTCACAAAATATGATATAAGGTCGATGGTAATAGATACCAAACTCAGTGAGAATGTGTTGAATCCAAATGACCTTAATGGAAGCATTGATAGCTCCATGATACTTAGTCTCTATAGTAGATAAAGAAATAATAGATTACTTCCTGCTTGACCAACAAATAGGCCCAAAACCATCAGAGAAGAGGTAGCTTGAAGTGTATTTGTGATCTGTATCATTGCCTCACCAATCAAAATCTGTATACCCCACTAAATCAAGGTCCACACCTGCTACATAATGAATTCCAAACTTGTTATTCCCTATATCTAATGAAGAATTCACTTAGTTTCCTCCTAGTGCAATTCACGAGGTTCGTGCATAAACTGGGAAACAATACCCACAATGTATGAAATGTTAACCTAGTAAGAGTAAGGTACATGCGGCTCCCAATTCATTGGCAGTATAAGGTGTTTTCTACCAAATGTGAAGAGAAGTTTTCCTCAAGTTTGATGCCAGATAAGGGAAGAGTCGTAGCAGGCTTGCAATTAGCTAGATGAAAGCATGAGAGTATATTAAGAGCATACATGGATTGTGCCATAATTATCTATAGATTAAACTAAGTGATCTCAATATTGAGAAAATTATGTAGCAATCCCAAGTTTCTCATTAGCAACCTATCATGCAAAGAAGTTTTCACAATAGCGATGGATGTTGAGGAATTTCCTATGATCAAAAGATCATCTACATATAAGATTATGAGAAAGAGAGAATCAACCCATTGTAGAATGTAGACATTGGGACCAGAATGAAATCAAGATAATTTGAGAGAGATAAGGAAGGGATCTATCTTTGCATACCAAGCCCGAGGGGCCTTTTTGAATCCATAAACAAATTTCCAAAGTTTGCACACCATGGAAATATCCTATGAAAACATCTATGGATACTCCATCTATATCTCCTTCTCAAGATCCCTGTGAAGAAAGGGGCTCTTCACATCCACATAATGAAACTCCCAAGCATGATAAACAACAATGGCTAAGGCAAGCCAAATTGAGTCTATCTTGGCAACTTGTGCAAATGTCACATTGTAGTCAATGCCAAGAAATTATGAGAACCACTTTGATACCATTCCGGCTTTAACTTGTTTACAAACTCATTTGCAACAAATTTTGTTTGATAAACCCACTTACATTGAGCAAGTTTCCTTCCCTTAAGAAGGGGAACCAGATCCTAAGTATGGTTCCTCATCAGTGAGTTGTACTCCTCCTACATAGCTACATCCCACTCAAGAATGCCAGAGGGCTTATGGAAGTTTTGTGGATCTGTAGTAGTGGCAATGAATGCATGAAGATCTCCCTAAAACTATGAATGTGTCCTCCGAGTGTTTGATGGATCCTCTACCAATTATTTTGTTTCCTGTAGCATCTAACATGCCAAAAGTGGTATTGTGGTTGGTGGATTTCCAATGATTTCCTCATCATCAATATCAACATCATAAGTAGAGGACGAAAATTCCTTTTCTATGGCAACCAATCTAGATGGTTTTATAACATTATCATTGTGAAGATGGTTCTTGTTGTAGAAATTGAGGCATCACGAGGGTAACTCAAAGAGAACTCCTCAAAATAAACACTTCTTGCAATAATTAGCTGATTGGTGGTGGTGGTGTTAAGAGGTCGATATCCCTTAACACCACCTGGATCCCCACAAATATGCAAGGTTGGATTTATGGATCCATTTCCTTGCGTTTCTCTGTAAGAATGTGGGCCCATGATTGAAGAACTGAACACTATGAAATGTTTAATTGTAGTTTTTCGACCACTTCATGCTTCGAAAGGAGTAATACCCTTCAATGGTTTATGGGGAACTCTATTCTACATGTAGCATGTATAGTTTATATCTTTTGCCCAAAATATTGGAGCAAGAGATTTGGATTGTATCATGCAATTTACCATTTCCTTTAGATATTTTTTTTTCTATTTTTCCACACCATTTTGTTGAGGATTTTATGGGATTGAACATTGTCGATTGATCCCTTTTGAAGTGTAGAATTGCTTAAAAAAATTATTCACATACTCCCCACCATTGTCTGTGCACAAACTTTTGATGGTTTTTCTTCACTATTTCTTAGCAAGGATTTTGAAATCTTGAAAGTACTCAAAGAAATTTGATTTCTATCGGAGAAAGTACATCCAGGTATACCTTGAGTAATCATTAGTAAAAGTCAAGTCATATTTGGCCTTTCTCATTGACAGTTGAGGAAATGAACCCATCAAGTCATTGTGAACAAGCTCCAAAACTTATGTAGCTCTCCAAGCTTTGCCTTTGTCAAATTTCTCCTTTGGATGCTTGACAAGTATGTATCCTTGGTAGACACCATAAGGGAAGTGAACATCAAGAAACCTTGTAACCATGCTTTATTTTTTGAGCTAATGTAGGTAGTGGTAATTGAGATAGCCAAATCGTTCATGCCACAACCTTATCACCTCATTTGAATGAGTGATAAGAATAACATAAGGAGACTTGGGAGACTAAATTTCTTCCATGTATTGTTTTACACTTTTTTAGGGCTTGGGAGACTAAATTTGTCATTGATACATGATGCATAGTTGTCATTGATACATGATGCATAGTTGATATATATGATGCAATGGTGAATTGATCCAAAGATGAATCATTATTGTCTTATCATGGTTGATAAGGTGCACAAATGGATTAACTCCAAAGTGGTCCCCTTATGGTGAAAGCCCTCACGGGAAGATGCTTTACGGATTGAGTTATCCTAGAAGAATGGTTGGAGGACCCATGCTTTCATGTGGATTAATGAGATGAAGATCAGTGAAGATGTTGGTGAAACTATCCTAGATGGATAGTGCTTGACATGCCATTTCCGGTGGTATGTGGAATGTCACATAAATCCTCACGGTTTGAGAGTTATGGCTCTACGAAGTTGAAGGACCCCCATATGATGGCTTGAAGCCCCAAAAGGTCAAAGAAGTCAAAGTGCTTGAAAAGAAGAAATCATTATTTAAATGATAAAGTAAAGTGACAAAATCAAGAAAGATTATTTAAATGATAAAATGAAGTGACAA
>JASDQU011402414.1:83560-120427 GCA_032191745.1 Picea mariana | reverse complement strand
ATTCCAGGACTTACCCTTTCTCGAACCCCGACACCGATTTCCACCTATCCTCTATGCTGGTGCCTATGGCCCACACTCTTGTTGCGATCGAGAAATCGCGTATCGCAATATCACGATTCCCGTTACACTTGTTCCTGGAACTTTCTTAGCCCCGAACCCCGATATGGGGTGACACTTGTTCTCCTGTCGCCAACTATTGGAGACTATACGGTCGTCGCATTTCGGAGTTTCGCGACCCTTCTTGCAATATTTCCTTTGTCCATAGGAACCACCACACGCCGATCCCCGACGCACGTGAGGACTGGCCCTTCCACGTCACTATCTCCCCGTTGCCATTTCGAACATCGCGAGATCGCGATTCCTGATGCTCTGATTTCTTCACTCCCGGGATTCACGATGTGTCAAACCTCGACTGCTCTCAGATCTTCTGACATGCATCCCAAATGACGGACGGTCCAGATTAAGCATCAGACTTCGCCAAACACCAAACCAAAAAGCACTTACCTGTGTGAGTCCTGATGGCCAAAATGMTGATGACTCTTGATGATTGCCACTTGTTCCAACAGGTGGATGGCTCCGAACTTGTCGAGATTTTCACAATGTATTTCCCCAACCTCTGGTCCRCGGGACTTCCAATATCCCAACTCCCGTAAATCCGATGGACGACAACCTTCCAAGAAGTCTCCCGAGTAACCTGATCTCTTCCACGTGTCCTCCTAGGATGGACGGCTCTGATTGCTCCTCATGATTTTGAGACTTGAAGTGTCTCTACTTCCTCGACCTCGAGAACTGCGATATCTCAGGTGCCGATATCCCGATGGCTATGCCTCCCGTTGGGACTTTCAACCTTCTATCCATGGAGTTAAACCTCGTGCAACTCCCAATCGATCTGACGGCTGACGGGAAATTTGCTCCAGATTTGACAGCTCAGATCATCTCCTCCTCTGCACTCTCTAGACATGAGAATCAATGGTCCAGATCTTTTCCTCCATCGATCCGACGGCTGCTGTGCTCCCTCGAGCTTCTTCGCTTCATTCCCATCACTTGGAAGAAATTCAATTTCATCAAGGCCTCAACCTTTATCTTCTTTTCTCCTCTGCGAACTCTTTTCCTTGGAGCTTCGTCGCGCGTGTATAAACGTTGTTCCTCCTAAACTTGTGTCTTTGAATCCTTAAAGGACTCCGATGTCTGCGCTCCTACAGAACCTTTACACACACATAGTGCTATCTCTCTTGAGCTTCGACAAATACTCAGACCCCTTGGGGGATTTTATCCTTCTTCCCTTCTCCTGTAGAAGTAGAATGTAACGGCCTCCTGGCTCTCTGTTTCCTCAAGCAACCTCTTACTGAGTCTTTCTGGGTATTCAGCAACCCAGTGAAGATCCTCAAATGGATTCTTCTTCCAGCTCCAGAACTCAAGGAGTTCTCTTGTCTCCTCTGTGCCTGTCTGCACGCTTACTCGACGCCCTTCTGGCAGAGTATCTTCTCCCCAAAACCTCTAACAGTTGTGTCCTCCTGTGCACCTAGGCACCTGCTCGATGCCCTCTTGGTAGAGCCTTCCAGAATCCTCAGTGATTCTGTTCCTTCTCTTCAAACTCTCAGCAGAGCTCTTCCTCTAGCACCTCGTGCTTACGCTCAATGCCCACTTGGCAGAGCTTTATAGAACTTACAACAAAGTTTTGTCTGCAACTGTGTCTCTCATACACAGTCCTGCCTCCAAGGTATTCAACAACCTTGAGGTCTTCCTCTTCCTGAGTTTTTGATCTCAATTCCTTGTGTTGCAGCACGTCTCTGTCTGACTCCTTAGAGTTCAGAAGTGCATCAGTGCACCGGTATTCAGAGTCCGCAGCACTCTGTCATGCCCTCATGCCATGAAACCTCAAAGACCTTCAAGCCTGAAACAAAACAACTCCTGCAAAATGCATCAATATAACATACATCTACAGCATACATAAAGAACACACACATACATCCACATAACACAGAATAATGCAGGAAAAACTGCTCTTTTTATTAAAATGGCAAATGCCTATTTTTACAAGGGTGTTCTCGAGCTCTCTCTGGCTCTTCTCTTCCCTACCTTGGCTAACTCAAAATGAGATCTCAAAATCTCTTTTACCTGAGGGGCTCAATCGAGTGCTTCCCTCCAGGATTCACCTACTCTAATAAATTACAATCAATGGCTATCTAGTCCAGCGCCTAGACCTAGATCTCAGTCGATCTGGCATTAAAGTCGATCCTCTCTACAGCCTGCATAAAGCATGGCTTTCCATGGCTCAATAGCCTAAGCATTTTATTACATTCAATTTAGATTTTCATGAGGTTGCGCCTCCTTTTTATCATTTGAATGCATGCACGCTGATGTGGCTAGCTGGTTGGCTGGCTGCGTGGAGAGATGCTTCTGCATCATACTCCTTAGCTGTAAAATCATGAGCTCCTATTCATGCGCTTCCCATCTGAGCTGTTGGAATCCTCCTGGATCCCAAATAAGACTTTGGATCTTCTCATTTGCTCCAATCTACTGTTGTTGCTGCTCTTGCTGCTACTCTTGCTGTGTTGTTGCTACTGCTGCTTCTCTTCTGCTCAGCCTCTCCTCGCTGGAAGTTTCTGTTGATCTCAACATCAGCCTTCTGATGTCTTCTATTACTTTTTCCAGTTGTTCCCATGGCTGGCTCTGCTCGTGCAGTCGCCTCAGCTGCAAAAATTTTTGGCCATTGGGCAGATCATCATGATCTCCCACGCCTTCATCCTTATCTGTTTCCAACCTCACCTGTTGGATGTGCCTTCCCTGCACTCTCACCCTTTCTTCCAGGGCTTCTATCTGCTGCCACAGCTCAGCAAAACATATGTTGTCCGTGTCTTCATCGCTGAATGCGTTGAGCCATTCCTCGGAATGCTCACTCTCTTCTTCGTCTGCTTCTCCTTCTGCTGTCATCTCCCATGCTACAACGCTCTCAGCTCGCCGACTGAAATCATCGAGCCATTCCTCAGAACGCTCATTCTCCCCTTCTCCTTCTACTGTAAACTCCAACGTTGCAGTCTCTTCAGCTTCTTGGCTGGAAATATCAAGCCATTCTTTCGAATGCTCATTTTTTCTTCCACTTCTCCTGCTGTCAGCTTCAGTGCTACAGCTCCTTTCCCTTCAGCTCCCTGGCTGAAATTATTGAGATGTTCCATAGAACGCTCCTTCTCTTTTTTCATTTGGGCAGCTTCTAAAGTCTGCTCCAATTCTTTCCTGACAGTCACAGCTGACTGTTCTTCTGTTGCTACTACTGTATTGACAACACAAATTTCTGCCTCTTCCTGGGCAGATGGTAGGAATACTTGTATTCCCCCAATCATTATTCAGCTCCTCATATCTTCCACTGTCAGCTGTATCTGTTGCTCCTCTTGCGAGCTCATCTACTCCATCAACTCTTCTAGCTGAATCCAACTTATCAGTCCACCCCTGCCCATCTGGCAATATGGGATGCTTCCGCTGCCCTCCTGGAATATTTTGAGATCAACTGATCCCATCTTCATCAGCACCCAATGCTGACTTGTACTTACCTCCGAGTTCATGAGACTTCTAGATAGTCCCAAACGCTCATCTCTGCCGACCTGGCAATATGAGACGTTCTCACTGCCCTCTTGGCAGTCTTCGAGATCCCTCAACGATCTCTGATCATTTCCCAGCTGGCAATGAAAAATTCCCTCACAGTCTCCCTGACAGTCCATGAGATCCTGCAACAATCTCATCTTGCTACCCTCCTGGAAATCTGGAATTTCCTCTTCTCTTCCCATCTGGCAGTTATTGAGATCATCAGACAATCCCAATTCATTCTTTGCACTGAGAATTTCTCCAATTTCTGGTTCGCATACCTGAACCATCCCCTTATCCTGCTGCATCCACAGTTCGATCTTTTCTATTTCTGCCCTTAACTCAGCAAGATTCTCTTCTTGGCTCTTCCTCCCAGAATGTCTATGGCCTTCAGTAGCCATCTTGCTGTCTTTGTTTTCCCTCCTGGCAAACCGGCTGTCACTCTGCATTAAGAGTTCTACCAGCCTCATCTTCCTACAGTCCTGCCGACTGTCTATGGATTGCTGCCTACCTACAAAAAATTCCTTACAGAGTCCTTCTCCCTTCACCTGAAATATACAAGTGAATTTCCCGCTCTGATACCACTCTGTGTGTATCAGAGTGATTTCCTCCTCTGCCTTCCTCTTCTTCCCTCTGTCTGCGATATACAAACAGAAATAAGCTCTGATGCCACTCTAACGTGTGTATCAGAGTGCTCCTGTTCCTCTTTCTCCCTCTTGCCTGAACTATACAGACAAGAAAAATAGCTCTGATACCACTCTGACGCAGGGCGCACCCTCAAGTATCCCGCTCACAGGACCTTTTTCCTTTTCTTGGCCTGAAGAACTGAAAAAAAGCTCTTCAAATCCCTTATCGAGAATCTCCAACACCCACAGAACTCTCCAAATTAAAATCCCCGTTCAAATCGAGAAATCGGACTTCGCAAGATCGCAAGTCCTGAAGTCACAGGTTCGGGTCTCACAAATCCCCGAAACTCGATGGTAAATCACCAACACTTTTCTACTCCTCTCGGGAATTCTTCCGTCGGGAATTCGGCACCTGTGATGTCGTAACCAACTTACCTCAGGGGTCCCTGATTCCCGATCTATGATGACGCCTTTCTCTAGATCTCCCGGTCCATGTGACCGCAATCCTCTATGCTATCGGGGCTTCGGACTTTGCGGGAGCGAAGTGTGTGGACTCCGCGTCCTCAGGATCCCCGATCCTCCGATCCCTGACACAACATGGTGTTGACTCCTACGAGGGTTTGACCCTTTGACACCTGTCCTCCCTCGGTGTATCGGAGTTCGCAAGTTCACGAATTCGGATACAAAGAATTTTGAGACTTACCCTTTCTCGAACCCCGACACCGATTGCCACCTGTCCTCTGTGCTGGTGCCTATGNCTCTAGATCTCCCGGTCCATGTGACCGCAATCCTCTATGCTATCGGGGCTTCGGACTTTGCGGGAGTGAAGTGTGTGGACTCCGCGTCCTCAGGATCCCCGATCCTCCGATCCCTGACACAGCATGGTGTTGACTCCTGCGAGGGTTTGACCCTTTGACACCTGTCCTCCCTCGGTGTATCGGAGTTCGCAAGTTCACGAATTCGGATACAAAGAATTTTGAGACTTACCCTTTCTCGAACCCCGACACCGATTGCCACCTGTCCTCTGTGCTGGTGCCTATGGACCACACTCCTGTTGCGATCGAGAAATCACGTATCGCAATATCGCAATGCCCGTTACACTTGTTCCCAAAACTTTCTTAGCCCCGAACCCCGATATGGGGTGACACCTGTTCTCCTGTCGCCAACTGTTGGGGACTATACGGTCGTCGCGTTTTGGAGTTTCGCGACCCTTCCTGCAATATTTCCTTTTTCCACAGGAACCCCGACACGTCGATCCCCAACGCACATGAGGACTGGCCCTTCCACGTCACTATCTCCCCATCGCCACTTCGTACATCGCGATATCACGATTCCTGATGCTATGATTTCTTCACTCCCGGGTTTCACGATGTGTCGAACCCCGACTCCTCTCAGATCTTCCGACACGCGTCCCAAATGATGGACAGTCCAGATTAAGCATCAGACTTCGTCGAATGCCAAACCAAAAAGCACTTACCTGTGTGAGTCCCGATGGCCAAAATGACAATGACTCTCAATGATTGCCACTTGTCCCAACAGGTGGACAGCTCCGAACTCGTCGGTATTTTCACAATGGATTTCCCCAACCTTTATTCTGCGAGACTTCCGATATCCCGAATCCCGTAATGCCTATGGATGAAAACCTTCCGGGAAGTCTCCTGAGTACCCTGATCTCTTCCACGCGTCCTCCTAGAATGGAAGGCTCTGATTTCTCCTCGCGATTTCGAGACTTGAAGTGTCTCTACTGCCTCGACCTCGAGAAATCCGATATCTCGGGTGCCGATATCCCGATGGCTACGCCTCCTGTTGGGACTTTCAACCTTCTATCCACGGAGTTAAACCTCGTGCAGCTCCCAATCGATCTGACGACTGACGAGAAACTTTCTCTAGATCTGACGGCTCAGATCATCTCCTCCTCTGCACTCTTTGGACTTGAGAATCAATGGTCCATATCTTTTCCTCCCCCGATCCGATGGCTGCTGTGCTCCCTCAAGCTTCTGTGCTTCATTCCCAGCACTTGGAAGAAATTCAATTTCATCAAGGCCTCAACCTTTATCTTCTTTTCTCCTCTGCGAACTCTTTTCCTTGGAGCTTTGTCGCACGTGTATAAACGTTGTTCCTCCTGAACTTGTGTCTTTGAATCCTTAAAGGACTCTGATGTCTACGCTCTTGCAAAACCTTTACTCACACACAGTGCTATCTCTCCTGAGCTTCGGCAAATACTTAGACCCCTTGAGGGATTTTATCCTTCTTCCCTTCTCCTGTAGAAGGAGAATGTAACGGCCTCTTGGCTCTCTGTTTGCTCAAGCAACCTCTTGCTGAGTCTTTCTGGGTATTCAGCAACCCAGTGAAGATCCTCAAATGGATTCTTCTTCCAGCTCCAGAACTCAAGGAGTTCTCTTGTCTCCTATGTTCCTGTCTGCACGCTTACTCGATGCCCTTCTGGCGAAGTATCTTCTCCCTAGAACCTCCAACAGTTCTGTCCTCCTGTACACCTAGGCACCTTCTCAATGCCCTCCTTGCCGAGCCTTCCAGAATCCTTAGTGATTATGTTCCTTCTCTTCAAACTCTCGATAGAGCTCTTCCTCCATCACCTCGTGCTTACGCTCAATGCCCACCTGGCAGAGCTTTACAGAACTTATAGCAAAGTTCTATCTGCAACTGTGTCTCTCATACATAGTCCTGCCTCCAAGGTATTCAGCAACATTGAGGTCTTCCTCTTCCCGAGTTGTTGATCTCAGTTCCTTGTGCCACAACACATCTATGTCTGACTCCTCAGAGTTCAAAAGTGCATCAGTGCACCGGTATTCAGAGTCTGTAGCACTTTGTCGTGCCCTCATGGCATGAAACCTCAAGGACCTTCAAGCCTGAAACAAAAAAACTCCTGCAAAATGCATCAATATAACGTACATCTATAGCATACATAAAGAACACACATAGACATCCACATAACAAAGAATAATGCAAGAAAAACTGCTCTTTTTATTAAAATGGCAAATGCCTATTTTTACAAGGGTGTTCTCGAGCTCTCTCTGGCTCTTCTCTTCCCTACCTTGGCTAACTAAAAATGAGATCTCAAAATCTCTTTTACCTGAGGGGCTCAATCGAGTGCTTCCCTCCAGGATTCACCTACTCTAATAAATTACAATCAATGGTTGTCTAGTCCAGTGCTTGGACCTAGATCTCAGTCAATCTAGCATTAAAGTCGATCCTATCTACAGCCTGCATAAAGCATGGCTTTCCATGGATCAAAAACCTAAGCATTTAATTACATTCAATTTAGATTTTCATGAGGTTGCACCTCCTTTTTAGCATTTGAATGCATGCACGTTGATGTGGCTGGCTGGCTGGCTGGCTGCGTGGAGAGATGCTCTTGCATCAATAGGGGTCTTGGGCTCTGATATGGATTTCCAATTTTTTATGTGTGATCCCTAATACTCAACATGACCCTTCCATAAATAACTAAAATATACTTTCCTGATGTGATTAAGAATACCTTTCGGGATTAGTGCCAAGAGGTGTCAAAAAACAGTAATGGCTTAAGCACATATTTGATGAAAACCAATATACCACCTTGAGAAAATCAATGATTTCACCAAAAGTTGATTTTCTTCTCAATCTGCATCAAAATACATTTCCAATCAAAGACACTATACAACCCTTAGGTGAATAAGTGCATAGAAACATACAAATGGCAAGGTAGAGGTGCTCAATAAATACTGTATCAACAAAAGGCTCGATGAGAGACAAAATCTTATACACTAAAATCACAACCAACACATTATACTAGACTTGTGTAAATCATCAATTGCATGAACAAGAGACAAAACATAGAACCATACGATCACTTATATTTATAAATTAGTGATCCAGGTGGATATAGGTGGCCACCCACCTATTCCAATTGGCTCAAAATAATCTTTTGGAAATTTACTATTTTTAGCAGTTTTTTGGTTCCTAAACTTCTAGGGCCATTTTGAGGGCCTAAATGAAGTTTTTCCAGGATCGAGCACCTTAATAATTGTCAAAGTATTTGATTGATCCCCCAAAATGAATCTCCTTTTTGATACCTTTCCAACGAGTTACCGTGCGCCCCAGACATAGATCATATGCCAAAGTTACGCCTCCGATAATTTGATACACCAAACTACTCAAAACGGGGTCGACAAAACTGTTGGCTTTTCATCTTCCAGCGTTAGGGTTTTGGATTTTATTTATGTTAAAAATGCATTTAGAGCCTCATTGTAATCATATTCTTTCAAATGTGAGTATCCATCACATCTATTCTCAGAGATAAGATGCCACCATTCTAGTGAGTCTTTCACTCTGTATTTCTATAGTTTTGTACAATTCGCTCATTAATAGAAATTGTGTATTACTGTATATCTATGCCTCTTGTTATATATCTGATAGATATTTGTTATATTATTGGCTCAGTTGCAATATCTCTGTATATTATTGTGTTATATCTCTTCTCTCATTTCGTGCCAAAAATAATCCGGATCAATCAGATAGTACTCGATCTTGTTTGGAGATCAAGTCTACATTCAAGAATTTTTCTTGTACAAAAATTTCAACAAGAAGTAATGCATGTTTGGAAAGAGAATCAACAATAGTATTCAGAACCCTTTAAATATGACTAAAAACAATGCAATGAAACAATGCATCTATCTCTCGTAATTTGTTTTCCATTTGTTGGAGACTTGAGTTACTAATCAAATTTTCCCCATTCATCCAATCCATAACCAACTTTGAGTCCTTGAAGATATGTAGGTAAAACACACTCTTATGCACAAGAATTTTGAGGCAAAAAAATACAGCTTTAAACTCACCTATGTTATTGGTCACTTGACCCATATTTAACTTGATTTTTACCAAATGGGACTCAGAGAAATGAATAATGAAACCCAAACCCAGGAGCACCTCGAAACTTAGAATGTCACATCAAAGAAAATCCATGTGAATAATTTCTTTATCACCACTTAATTATGCAGCTGAGATTGTTTAAAGCTTAGAGAATACTTGTAGTTTCTAAGAAGTGCAATTGATTGTTGTGATATATTGATTTTGGGATATCCCTTATCTCCGAAAAGATTGGAATTCATTTCTAGTAAAATCTCCCAAGCGACCAAAATGGAAAACACCTTGTACATTTTTAAATCAAGCTGAGAGAAGTACTCATAAAATCAATCTAAAATGGAGACCTTATCCCATAAATCAACAAACCCTAACTATCCCTCAACTTCCATCCACACTTGATGTGAAAATGGACAATATCAAAAGATGTGTTCATTGGATCCATTGTGCCTCCTGCAAAGATAACACAAACATCACCCTTGTTTTTCTCTTAAATATATTTGTCTAGGGCCAGGACCTTCCCCTTTAACATTGGCCAAAATAATAATAGACTTGTTGGCATTGTGTGCAATTATAAGACCCTAGGTTTGAATTATCTTGGCCAAAAAACCCTTCAGACATCGATCCTTTTGGCATCGCCTGCATGTAGTTGAAGTCTCACCCAAGGAATCTATTGGGGCTACAGGAACCCAGTTTCTGCAGTAGTGAGGAAATGGGAGGTGACCATCTTTTTCATCCTTACTTATATGTTCTACACATGTTATTTTGTTTTTTATCTTCTTAGACTACTTAGTGAATTCAGTTACACATCATCATGATACTTCATATCACAACATATTACAACATTTATAACCATTGCGCATTGATCATACAAATAATAATTCTAGTCTAACATTCATCAAGAAAGCATACATGTTCAATCACATAAAATAAAAATACACACAATAGTTAACATGGTTCACCGAAAATTGGGATACATCCGCAACAATTAGCTTCTTTATTATTCTTTATGCAATTATACCATGATTGTGCATTTAACTTTAAAAAGATACATCATGTTATATTTTTCTTCTCCTAGCATATCCATTCCGCAGTGCAAGCCTCTCTCTCCCTCTGCAGCATCTCCTCAATACTTAGACATAGACCCAATAGTGAATTCTCCAACTCACTCCCTTTCTTGATCAGAACATAAGAACTAACAGAGAGGAACAACTAACATCAAGCAACTAGTTCGATGAAGAACCCCTATTCTCTCAACCCATTACATATTTATATATAAATTCTAGGGCTTAAAACCCTAGCTTGTTCATCCCAAAAAGCCTATTACAATACACAATAACTCAAGTTGTCTTCTATTCAGGATGCTTTAACTGCTTTTCCATCTGCATGTTGCTTTTTCACTATGACTTTTGTTCTTCCTGGTTTTACACGTCCTTCTATATTTAGCACATCGGGTTTTCATCCTTCCTTTTTTCCCGCTTCCTTCTCTTTCTTTATTCCTTTCTTTATTCTTCTTATTAATTCCCTTGCTTTGTTATTCTCACTACAAATTGTACTCCTAAATGCACCTCTATTGCGCACTCCCAAGCCTTCTATATTCTTCTATACACATATTCTATACTTAGGATTTTTCATGAATCTTATTTCCATAATTCTTGTCCAACATGCCCCTAACACTCACATGTGGCTCATCCCGAGCCACTTAGGCTTGTTGCATGCTCCTCCATCCTTGGATAAATTTTTGGGAGGCCTCCTTGGTTGCCACAACTTTCGTTATTATAGGTGCCTCTATTTCCACAATATCTTCAACCCTCTGTGTGGTCAGTGTTGTAATATTTTCTTCTAATTCATGTGCTACTTGTTTCACCTTGCCTTGTGAAATGGCCAGTTCTCCTATCACCCTCAATGCTTCTTCTTGCAGCGGTCCTAAGCAATGTCACGGGATCTTTTGTTGATATTTCATATTTTTAACCTCTACGCATGATTGCCTCTGTGCAAAAAAATTTGTCATATGTTTAGTCGATGGAAGAGTGTTTGTTATTTCAAAACCTTTCTCGGCCTTTTATTTTGCTTCTCTTAATTTTTCTTCCATGGACTTCATCTATGTATATTCTACTAGGTCTGTCCAGATTTGTGCGCTTTCCTCTCATAGTTTGGTGCATTCTTCCTCCATTTTATTAATGTTGGAAACGACTATCATCATCATTCTCTCTATGAATATTTGTTCCTATGGTGGCATTCCTGACGTACTACGCAAATGTAGATCCTATTTTTTCATGTGGAATACTTCCATGGCTTCGCCAATTTTCAATACCTCCTCCTCCACGGTATCCTCTACTATTATTGGTACCTTGGGAATTTACTTGTACAACTTCTGTATGACCACATGTGTATTTTGTGCCATTATCTCAACTTCATCCTTTTATTTTAGATCTTGTGTGGCCCTTTAATCGACCTCATTATTTTCTTTCATTGCTTGTTCAACCTTTTCTTCGGCCTCCATATTCTCTTTCAGCATTCTCTCCATTTTATTCTCCACCACACTCTTTTCCTTGAGATCTGTTGTGTATTCCATCTGTAGTTTTGTCTTTTCCTATGTAACCTTTATGCATTCGCTAGAAGCGGTATTTTTGTAGAGTTGTAATTCCTATGTGATACCCGCTTTCAATCCCTACAACACTATTGTTGGCATATACAAGACGACTAAGTCTAGGTGACTCAGTCCTTGTACTTGTTCCTACATTTTGGGTGTGGGTAGCCCAATTGCATCTGCTGAAAATTTTATCAGTCTTTGTCCTTCACCATTTGTGAGAAGTAAGAAGTGGCAGCTTCTGCTAGTTTTATTTCCTTGGATCTTCTCTCTGCTACCAAGCTTACTATCTCCAACCATTGTTGCAATTCTATAATCTTCTCTTGCATCCTTTTGTTGATTTCTTCCTGCCACTATGACATCTGCTAAACTACCTCATTAGTGGCATCCTTTACATGGTAACCAATTCGGTTCATGTCATCATCTGTAAATGTATAAATGGTCATTTCCTTGTGCACTTTCTTCTTTTTAAGTGCACCTCATGCTTGATCCTTACCCTTGTCCTTTATTTTCCTTTCTATCATGGGCATTGTCTGTTGTGTTTGTTATGTTGATGGTGAGGTCTTTGATATATCCTCAGTTCCATTTCCTTGACCATGTTCCTGATCATTCTTGGTACCATTATGTTGTTATGTCTCTTTATTTCTAGGTTTCTCTGTCTTAGGGCCATTTACAGGGATTTTCTAGTTTGGGTCCCAATCCTGCATAATTAGTTGGATATCTTCTTCAATAACCTTGTTTTTTCTTCTAGACCCACTCCTCTCTCGATTCCTTCTTTTCTTGGACATATATGCAATGTCGATATGCTTGAAACTTCATGACCGGTGCATATGCTTCCACCAGTTGTGGTGTGTCCTTAATGCATTTTCAAATCATTTCTGCATAGAGAAAAACTTCGACGTTGGTATCTATTTAACACTATTTATTTGTTGTATACCAGAAGTTATGGTACTTTGCTGCTAGATAGAGTTTCCCTCTTAGGCCCCAAATTTTTTTGTCCTCCGATTCTTCCCATGTTGTGAATGCAAGCAAAACCAGAAGCCACGGATAATGGAACTCCATACCTTTATATTGTGTGTATGTGAAGTCAATAAGAAACTGGTTTAAAAATAAGTTTTCCCAACTCATTGATGTCCCTTCTAGACACTTCTCTGTCGTAGCTAGAATGAATGTTGGCACTTGATCCTTTCTGCATTTCTTTAGGATATTGCATGCTAATTGATATTTCACAATTATGATGGTTGGGTCGCATATGTCGGGCACGTCCAAGCCACAAACCCCTCTAATTGTGTGAAACTCTTGCTTCATCGGCTCTGAAAAGACCTTGTCAGTCTTTTTGTCTGCACACATCGAGGTGGAATCCTGCCCTTGTGTTGCTAATCTCGTGATCCTAGTGATCAAGTATGTTTCGATCGAAATTGGCCTATCCAACCACAGATTCCCTCCATGCATGCAATATAGGAGTAAATTTACACATGCATTTACGTCGTTGGTCTATTTGAAGTGTGGGATGTCGAACAGTTTGAGCAGGCCTTCTCGCTCCAATCCTTTGACCCATACTTGGGTCTACTTTCAACTCCAGATAAAGGTGGGGCACTATCTCAGGGATATTCTCTGTATTTGTAATGTCATGGTATATATAATGGAGTTGTGGCACCTTCCCCAACATATCTTCTTCGATTATGACCATTTCTGGTATGTCAGGAATCACCCATATGTGGTTAACATTATTTGGCACTGTCATTAGTGGGGAATCATATTTTATTAGTGGGATGTAATCACGAGAGAACCTCGACTCCTATGATGATGATGGTCCCAAAGTATCTTCCACCTCTAGTACCTCTAGTTCTACCGGTGATGCTTTTGTGTGGATCTTCTTTGGTACGGGAAATGGTTCTTTTGGTGGTGCCATTTCTATAAGACTCTATAATTCTTGATAGTTTCTTCATCTCTATGCCCCATTCTTAGTTCATCTCCTGTGGTCTGTTCACTCTTGTTTGCATATAGCTCATAGTAACAATAACTAAGACTTTTCTCCCCTCAACTACTATTGTGCCTCCTTGCTAATTGTTCATGTCTCTTCATACCTTAACTAGATTGTCCCATTTGTGAACATGGTTGATGAATGGTTAAATAAATGTGGCTTTATTACCAAATACGTCATGTGATTTTTTCCTCGTATTGCAAATATGTCGTGATTTCTAGCGGATTTTACCATTTAAGACTATACAACATCTTTATGACCTATCATTTCCACTTTGCCTTTGTCATTCATGTTTTAATGCCTTTTTACGATCTTTTTAGTACCATAATGCACAATTCTTCTTCTTTTACATATATTTCTTTTGCGGTCTTTTTCTTCTTTCATTACTGTCTTAACTGGCACAGTTCCATCTCAATGTGCGATAATCATTCCTTCTGTGCATTATAAAATTTTCTAACATAGAGTAATACCAAGTCTCCCACTTGAAAAAATTTCTGTTAAATGTGTATCTCATGCCATGCCTTCTCTCGGGTTTTCTAAACTTGCTAATGGAAACCTGTGACAAACCATTCTTCCTCAAGTTGTACCAACTGTGAAAATCATTCCTCTATTGCACCAGAGTCTGAAAGACCAGTGATCGTTTTAATGCGCAAGCTAGGTAGAATGAAATCCATTGGAATCACCACTTATTTCCCATAGACCAACCTAAAAGGTGTCTGCCCTGTCAACTTTTTTCTTGTCGTCGTCTAGGCCCATAAAACTGTGGGAACTCTTAAGTCCCAATCATCTCTCCCTACATTGAAGATATTTTTCAAATCATTCTCCATGATTTTATTGAAATATTACACTATCCCATTGTCCTGAGGATGATACGAGGTACTCTTTTGATGATGAATTTGAAACTCGTCAGTCAATGTTGCAACTGTTTTATTTAAGAACTGTATTCCTTGATCACTGAGTAATATGCATGGACATCCAAATTTTATGACTACATTCTCAAACGAAAATCATGCAGGAGTCTTCATGGTGCAGTTTGTGACTGGTGTTTCTTTTTACCATGGTGTCAAAAGCTTTCTTGCAGCAATTATGTACCTTGCCCTTGATCTTCTTGTTTGTGGGTTAATTAGCCCCACAAAGTCTATGGCCCATTTATCAAATGATTGAAATGTAACTTTTGGATTTAAAGTAATCTCATCCCTCCTAGATGGATTTCCCACTCTTTGACACACATCACATGATTGGAAATGTTCTTTAGCATATTTATGTAGTGTTGGCCCCGAGAGCCCTGTGCACAGAATATTTTGCGCATTTGTTTTTCCTCTGTAATGCCCTCCTACAATCCCTTCATGTGTTTTTGTGAGTATATGCCTTTCATGTTCCAACATGTTAGAAATAAAAAGATGTGCTCATTTTTCCATAGAAAATATAGCAATATTGTCACCCAACCATAAGCACAAAGGCCACCCCTGAGCACCTTAACCTTGACAGACAGAATAATTATGGTAGCAGACCAATATACAACCAAGGCTAGTGCACCTTTATCCAAGGGAAATGCACCAAGAATGAATAACCAGAAACCAAGAATAAATTTCAAACCATAACCAAGAGACCAAGTCCAACCAAAAGCCGAAATCCCAGTTGCAACTGCACTCCCTCTCCAAACTTGTGCACCACTAGTAATATGCAGTTGTGAGAATGTGAATGAAAAATAATCTCTAGTGCCCTCTTATTTATAGTGCTCTTTTTCATTTTTCCAGGTCAAATTCTTGTTTTATAGGTTAACACTTAAATATTAATTCTTTTATTGAGATGACATGTCTTCTAGCATTTCTACACATCTGTTTAGGGTCTCTCTTTCTTCTCTGAGTATTCTAGTCTCATCAAAAGTTACACGTAGAGGTTAATACCTCTAGAAAATACCATAATATCAACATTGCCTCCTAGCTAGGAAGGTATTAAAGGAAATGGTATTGAGAACGAACAAACCATTCAATCAGTAGCACCATCATAGCCACACATGTTATATCATGATCACATAGATCAACTCACAAGCAACATCATCACTATTAGTATCATATGATAGCATCAACTGCATCATTTCTCGAATACATACTCCATCTGAGTAATCGATAATGATGTTGAATAAGTCACTCACTCCACAGAGTGATACAAGAACCATTCTTCTAATCTAGACATATGTCCTAGAAGAATAATGTTCCAACAGATGTTTGAAGCTACGACATGGAATACAAGGACTATTCTTCTAATTCAGACATACTTCCTAGAAGAATGACTATCCTGGACCATTTTCCCTCCGGCCACTAYTGTGATCTCAGGGAAAATGTTTTTCTTGTACCAATCTCTCGACTCTGGTCACTACTATGAACTTAGGGAGACAGACCATTATTCTAATCTGGACATATGTCCTACAAGAATAGTTTTCCATGRTACATAAACAATTTGTCAACCTAGACCATTCTCCACAGGCAGAATGTTTGTCCACCAGCAATATGTCCTTCCTAGATCATTCTCCACCTGGAGAATGTTTTTCCACCAACACATTGACTATCCATCTAGCTAGAAATCAGCTCCAACACTAGTGGTATTCTCCATGGCACTCAGATAGGAGAATACTACTGCTATAATCCCATCCAATAGAGCATAATGGTTTCTATCCATAGTAGTATAAAACTATTGTAAAGTGGTACACAACCACTCCTAGTAGCACACCACTACTAACCAGTGACACACAATTACTGCCAGTGGATAACATCCACCACAGTAGAATACAACTACTATCAAGAGACATACAATCTCCACACCAATCATATCATCTAATATCAACCTGCATAAATAATATCATGATACAAAATGAGTCATGTGGTCCATTCTTCCAATCACATCTGTGATATCTGGAAGAGAATCTTCTCTCAAAAAGTAAAAAATCGGCCATGGGATATTTGGACTATTCTTCCCGAGCACAAAAGAATAATTTTTTGTGATTTATGAGCCTGGACCATTCACCTAACTGGGCCATTCCTCTCACATTAATCATAGTGAAACCTGGAGAGAATGAGTCTTCTCTAGGGAATGCTTGTCCCTAATTTTTGAACCTAGAAAATTCAAATAACTGGGCCATTCCTAAAACACTAAACACAGTGCAACCTAGAGAGATTGAGTCTTCCCTAGGGAATGACTATCTGAGCCATTTCCTATGGAAATGACTGTCCTGCAACAACCTCCAAAACTAACCATTCTTCAAAACTTCTCACAACTGTGAACTTCTAAAGAATGACTTCCCGGTGAGGTAGACCATTCTACTTTACCACTACTCAGACTGACTTCCAAGAATAATGACTATACTAGACAATTCCCACACATTGGACACAAGGGGAACTATTGTCTATGGTACATCAACAATCTATCATACCATTTTCATTACGAAAATGATTTTACAATCTGGACCATTTTATGAACTGGAAAATGACTATCCGTTAGAAATATCGAACCACTTTCCAGACTGGAAAGGAACTTCCCAACCTAGACCATTTTTCAAAATAGAAAATTACTATCTATAAATCAATAACATATCAATTCTCCCTCCCAACCTGGGAGTAATCACTTCCTTTTTCAATAAGGAATTCATCTCCACAAGCCCCAACTTGTCGCTTAAGTACACAAATGTTTAATCTTGGACAAAGGATTTACCAAAATATATGTTATCTACTCATCTATGGAGATATACTGGAGAACCAATTCTCCCCTATGGACTTTATCACGGAGAATATAATGCTTGATCTCAATGTGCTTCGACCTGTCATGGAACACTGGGTTCTCTGAAAGCTTCACATAGCTCTGATCATCACAATATATCACAGTCGAATTCAACACCTGATCAGACAGTTCAAAAATCAACTTACGGAGCCACGCTGCTTTCGTACAATCATGACAAGATGCAATATACTTTTATTTTGTAGTGTTGAGTGCAACAAACTTTTTTTTCCTCCTAGCCCATAAAATCGCGGCAAAGATCAAACTGAAACACATCCAAGTAGCACTTCTTTTGTCTTTTGCACTCCCTTCCCAATCTTAATCGATAAATCCATGCAATTGTATATCATAACTTAAATGTGCCACAAAACAAATATCTTGATGAGTATTCTCCAAATACATTAACGAGCCAATCAATTGTTGATATAGAGATGGGTGTAATGTACCCCAAATTTCTCAAATAAAAAAAATAATTTTTAGGGAAATTAAAGTTCCTTGACTCTCCAACATTGTCTGTGATGTAAGGCCTATGCATACAGAGCCTCATAAAAATAAATACAAATACATAAATTCTTTCTAATTTACTGTTCCAGCATAATAACAATGTGCAACGGTATAATAATGAACAACATAATGAACAACAACATAATGAGCATAATGAACAACATCATAATGAGCATAATGAACAACAACATAATGGGCATGAGGTATTTACCTCGACCCGATGTTGAACCTGAAGCTGATGAATCCTGCCCAAACTGAGTAACCTCCCAACCAACTAGGAACAACCTCTCCAACTCCCTAGCCCCAGGAATCCTTATGGTTTCCTGGCCCCCGACCCAAAAATTCCCAGCAACCACAATACCCCTGTGAGAGTCCTCAAGAAAAACTGTAAGCAAAATTGTTGCAGCCAGAAACTATTTCCTCCCCTCCTCTACCAATTTTCTTCCCTTCCATAAACCAAAAATATCACCCCAAACCAAAATATTCCCTCTCCCATTTCTCCCTTCTCCCTTATCCTACTCCCTCGAATCCATTTCCCCTACCGCTTTACCCCCCATTAATTCCTCAACCACCTTATCCCTCCCATTAATTGGCTCAACTACCAATAATAATAATTTTATAATAAAGTGTCCATAAATCTATTTTAATAATTCATTAAACTAATATTTATTATTCATGATAATTAAAAAATTAATTGGGGTTGTTACATACACTCACCCTTCAAGAAACTTTGTCCCGAAGTTAGGGTAATTTACAAAATCAAGGGAAATGACACATGGTTCATACATTCATATCCAATAAACAACATCATCAGTAAACAAAAAAAACTTATACATACTAGTGTACATGTGCAAGAAATGCATGTGTAGCTAGCACATACAAGGCTCCCGCATGTACTAATGACAACAATTATCACACCTATACTAATTCTTGTATGCGTCCAATTCAATCAACAAGAACAATCATTTCATAAAAGATAATAAACCAATTAAAATGTTCACAAAATCCCTTAATTACAATAATTTAGCATAACAACGTTCATTTAGACAATTGTAGTTCAGTTAAGTAATTATGAATATACATATACACCTATTTTATTTTCAAAAGGGGAAAACAATAAATTCCACTATAAGTCAAAATTCCCATACACTCCCAACTATTTCTATTCATCATTCCTCCCTAACTTACTTCCATCTTCCATCCTTATCCTTCCTCTGCTCGACTATCTTGAAGCGTCAACTATATTGACCTAACTCCAAATAGAACCCATAAGAGGAAGTGTCACTCTCTTGACCAAGCTTCCCCAGCAGACAACTAATAGTCATTGTCACATGTCTAGGAGAGCATGAGATAACATTGTCCTCCCATGACTCTAGCTTTCATAGGCTACACGGTGGGAAATGCCTCCACCCCTCCTAATAGGACTAGGCTCCACACCCTACCATGGAATATACATTGGCACTGTTTTTCTAGGAATTTTGTCATCATATATTCAGTTTTAGGCAGTCTCACCACCTGAAAACCTACATTGGTCCATATACGATAGAAATTCATTCAAACCAACATAATTTCACAAATAAAGATTCATACCATATTGTTTCTCGGTTGGTGTTCACGACATCAACTTTTAATATCATTATCCTTTGGCTATTTCATAGCCCATTGACCTGTAGATTATTCTATAACACAAAATCATGCATATCTATGCATTATCATCATGTAAATGCATTCAACCATAATGTCAATTCGGTATCCACGTACCAACAACTTTAAATGTCAAAAATTTCAAGCTAGAAATAGATCGTATAATATCCTCATAATTCAAGTAACGTTAAACATTCATAGAATTGAAATTCTCATAATAGATTGCATAATATCCATCATCATTCAAATAGTGTTAAACATTCATAGAATCGACATTCACATAATAGATTGCATAATATCCATCGTCATTCAAATAACGTTAAACATTCATAGAATTGACATTCACATAAGTTCCTACGTCTTAAAAGTTCAAGTGTATCATTAATAGTTTCACAGTGAATAGAAAATAAAGGTGATTAGGCCTCAGGTAATCCTAGTTGTCCAAGTCAAAAGGTGGCATTCCATACACCCAACCTTCAAGAAACATATTCTCAAGGTGGTAAAAAAAGTGAGGGATAATCTCGTCGTAATGTCTCAGCATTCTCCCAAGTAGCAAATACTGGACTATACTTGTCCCACTGAACCTTAACTTGGTCTACCATATGGTTCCTGAGTTATTGGAATCTACAGTCTAATATGCGTAATGGTTCTACTATGAGGTTTCCCTCGTCTGATACCTGCAATTCCTTCCAATTCAGTTTATGTGATTCATCGGCAACATAATAACATAGAACATATACATGAAAAACATTATGAGTTTTATGCAATTGGGGTGGCAGTACAAGACGATAGGCAATGGGTCCAATTCTCTCTTGGATTTTGAACGGTCCTATAAATCGAGGTGACAACTTTGTCCCCTTCCTGAACCGAATGGTACTCTTATTAGGCCTGATATGAATGAAAACTTGATCTCCCACTTTATAACTTCAGTCAGTCCTATGTGCATCAACATAACTTTTCTATCTATCCTATTCTTCCTTTAGTCTCTGCCTAATCTTAATTACATGTTCCTCCATCTCTTGAATCAATTCTGGCCCTACTGTCACTCGGTCTTCTAACCTTTCCCAACTCAATGATGTTTTTCATGGCCTTCCATACAAAGCTTCGTAGGGTGCAATTTCGATGGAGCTACGAAAACTGTTATTGTAGGAAAACTCTACCAAAGGTAGGTACTTCTCCCAATGGGTGTGATTATCCATAACATACATCCTAAGAATTTCTTCCATGACCTGATTTACTCTCTCATTTTTCCCATCTGTTTCAGGATGATAAGTTGTGATTAAGTTCAACTACGTCCCCAACGTTGACTGCAAACTTGTCCAAAACCTAAAAGTAAATTTGGAGTCCCTATCTGAAATGATATTCTTGGGTATCTCATGAAAACAGATGACCTCACTTACAAACATGCGTACCACATTAGTGACATCGTAAGTGTCTCTATCCAGAATAAAATGAGTACTCTTGGTCGATTTATCAACTATCACAAGAATGACATTGTGTCTATGCGATGTGAGCGGAAAACCCACAACAAAATCCATAGAAATGACTTCCCATTTGGACATAGGGACATCATGCGATTTTAGGAGACTTGTTGGGTGGTGGTGGTTGGATTTCACTTTGTGACACTCTAGGCACTTGGTGACGAAATGGACTACATCACTCTTCATGCCTACCCAGAAGAAAAGCTTCTTCATGTCTGTGTACATTTTCATCACACCCGGATGCGCACAATAAAGTGCTCTATGGGCTTCCTTCAATATGATGCTTCGAATATCCCCACCTTCGGGGATGTACATCATTCCTTGATATCTTAATAGTCTATCTGCTTCCAGGCTATATCCTTCATACTTTAGATCTTATTTCCTCCCACTCTGTAGGGTTTAAGTAACCTTTAAATACCAACTATCTCCAAGGAGTTGCGTCAACACATGCTCTCTCRGATTAACTTTTAATGGTACCAAAGAGAAGACACGTGGTCTCCTACTCAAGGCATCCGCGACCACATTCTCCTTTCCCTTGATATATGAAATTCCAAAATCGTACTTAATCATAAAATCACTCCATTGCCTATGCCTAGCATTGAGATCCCTTTGAGTGAAGAGATGTTTTAAACTTTCATGGTCCATTTTGAGCTCAAAATTTCACCCCACTAGATAGTACCTCCAAAGTTTCAGAGCCAGAATTACAGCTGCCAACTCTAAATCATGAGTAGCATAAAGCTCCTCATGTTGCTTCAACTTCCTTAACACATACACTATAACGCCTCCATCCTGCATTAGCACGGCCCCCAACCCTTGCTTCGAGGCATCCATGTAGATTGTGAAGTCGTTTTCCATATATGACACTTGTAGAATTGGTGCACTAGTTAGTAACCTTTTAAGATCGATGAATGCACTATCACATTATTTTTTCCATTCATACCTGACCCCCTTGCACTATAGAGTGGTGATGGGTTTCGCTATTTTAGAGAACCCTTCCACAAATCTCTTGTAATAACCCGCTATCCCCATGATGTGTCTTACCTCATGCACATTTTTCAGCACTGGCAATTCCATAAGGGCCTTTACCTTTTTTGGGTCCACAAAGATTCCTTCACCAGAAATGACATGACCTAAATAGTGAATTTATTTCTGGAAGAAGGAACACATCGAAAAATTTCCATAAAATTTATTCTCTCTAATGCAAGACAACACCACTCACAAGTGTTCCTCATGTTCTCTTTCGTTCTTACAATAAATGAGGATATCATCTATAAATACCTAGACAAAGCGGTCTAAGTACTTCTAGAATACACCATTCATGAGTCTCTTGAATATTGTTGTCTCATTGGTCAAAACAAAAGGTACTACAACGAACTCGTAATGCCCAAACCGAGTTCGAAATGTAGTTTTAGGAATATTACCTTCCTTAATCCTTAACTGGTGATACACTTATAGAAAATCAATTTTTGAGAACAACGTTGCTCCTTTCATCTGATCAAATAGATCATCTATCTGTGGCATTGGGCACCTATTTTTCACTATACCATGGTTCAAGTCCCTATAATATATACATAGTCCTAAGGAACCATCCTTCTTCTCCACAAAAATTACTGGTGCACCCCAAGGTGAGACACTAGGCCTTATTAGCCATAAGTCGAGTAGTTATTTCAATTGCATCTGCAACTCACAAAGTTGTGGTGGTGTCATCCTATACAGAGTCTTGGAAATTGGCTCTACACTAGTTTTTATCTCAATAGTAAAATCAAGTTCCCTCTCAGGAGGTAACCCTGGGAACTCTTTCAGAAAAACATCCTTAAACTTCGTCAATACTGGGTACTGATCCAAAGAGGGTCCTTTCCTTTCATTCACTTCTTCCACTACACATAGTTGACACCCTTTCCTCATGAAACATTTAACCTTCATGGTCGAGATAAAACGTAGAGACACCTTCCTTCGTACACTATGGATCCCTACTGGCATTCCCTTATCGTCAACACACAACACCCTTTTCGCGAAACAATCTACCATAGCTCGAAGAGCTTCTAACCAATCCATTCCAATCATTAGGTCATATGTCCCCAGAGCAGTGACATATACCTTCAAGCTAGTAGTACACACTCCCAGGTCTACTAGACAATTATGAACGCTAGGTCCTACCGCTTGATTTTCCCCCAAAGCCATCTCTACTTTTTTAAAGTCATCGTGCTCGTAGGTTTCCAACCCACTGTTTTCTAATGAAGATGGTGAAATGAAACTATATGTATCACCAGAATCAAATAAAATTTTAACATTGACATGATTTAGCATACTTGATGACTCCACCACCATGGATTGATGTTCTTCCCGATGATTATTAACTGTTGCATAAATCTAGTGGTTACTACTCTCTCTTCCCATCACGGTCATTCCTTCTCTATGCACAAATCATGCTTCCAATTCTTGGCAGTCATGTTGGTAATGGGGTCCTCCACACCCCCAACACGTAACACGATATGGAACCTGGACACTACCCTGTGATGGTCCTTGAAATGAGTTCCTTCCCTGGAGCCCCTGACCCTACTTGCCTCTCTCTGAGAAGGTTTTGGACCTGCCTGCATCGTTGGTGATGAGTGGGATGCTACACTCGCTGCCATTGAAATACCTATAGAAAGTGTCCTAGGTACGACTCTACTACCATAAGGAGGTGGCCTAGAGCTCCCTCCTCTAGCAAAGGTCCTAGGGGCCTTCCCCACAAATCTAGGATGTTGTGGAAAGGTCGATCTCATACCTCCGTTTAAGCTCATATTCTCCTCCACATAACATGCATTTTCAACTTCTTCTGCTACTGATGAAGGTTTCCACATCCGTACCATGGCCCTTATCTTAGGGTTTAACCCATAGACAAAACGTTCTTCCCGTCGTTGATCATGATCCATGTACGAGACATATTTTACCAACTCCATGAACCTAATCTCGTACTCTTCCACGGTCCTATTAACCTGAACTAGAGCATGAAATGCTCCCACCTATTGTTCCTCGTAGTAAGTCGGTAAATATTTTCTCCGTAACCTTTCCTCCAAAATTTCCCATGAGACGGTGTCTGGGGTGAGGTACAACTTCCTCTCCAGGTTATCCCACCAGTTCAAGGCACTATCCCTCAATTGAAATATCGTTATTTTTTCCTTTGATGTGGAAACATAGTCTCTTAAGGAGAAACATCATGTCATTCCTTCCAACCATGCCTCTGCACGTTCACTGGCATGACCCTCGACAAACTCTAGGAGTTTGATCTTCTGTAGTTCTCTAGTGATGTCCTCGGGTGGAGGCCCTCCCTCTGAATATCTTGACGCTTCAGGGTTACCCACTCCAGATGGTGGGGGTTCCACTTCGACATATGTTGGTTGATGCCCCTTTAAAGTCTCATTAATAGCCTCCAAAGAGCACAAAATGAGAGCTAATTTAGACGATGTTGGTGGTAGCGCCGACGTTGGCAGTCCTTGCGACGATGCCCATCTGCCTCGATTTCCCCGAGTCCTAACCATCTTGAATAATTGAATCTTCATCAAACCAAAGGCTTGCCAGGGAAGAGTCTATGGCAGTTCACATTCGTTCAACTTATACTTGTAAACATAGGGTTAGGCGTAAGTTTTTCTTTTACTTGTCTATAAACAGACATTACTCTCTTTAGGGTAAGTGGCTAAAGGTCGGGGTCGAAAGCCTCTAAGCTTTGTAACTTTGTCCATAAAAGATACTAACTCTCTACCTTTCTAGATACGATAGCATTGTACCACACTTGCCAATTTCTCTAACTTACCTTCTTAGTACGCATGAAGCCCCCTCCCCCTTTATCATGGTTTAAGTCCTTAAAATTTTCTTTTAAAACTAGTTAATGTGATCTTGAACATAATATTGATTAATTATTATACACCTAATAACCTAGATTAATCCATTAGCCTAAGTTTCAAATTTGTCCCCTTATTAATATTGATCAACTTAATTATGTTAATCAATAATATTAAGATTAATCAACATAATCATGTTAATCATTAATATTAACATTATTAGCATATTTAAAATATCTAATATTAATATAATACTATATTAATACAATTACTTTATTTTAATATTATACTATCTTAACATAATAATATTAAAATAAAATTTTAAAACTTATCCAATTACAAATATATATACATCTAATATATACTATAATACTAGCATACCCCCTAAGCAGGGGAATGAGAATGTCGAAGTAATTTTCTAAGAAACCCTGGGGGCATCTAAGCTGTCAAAATCACCTCTGATGCACCAACCCATAGCTAGCTATATTTCTTGGGTGTCTCTCCCAACTACAACGGATTTGGACCTTGAGTCACCCTACAAAGGAAACCCTTCTAAACCAATCAACCTAGTGGGATTTGACATATTAATGTTGTTAATTGGAATAATAAATATATTGAAATTAAAATGATCTTATTTGAAGTTGTTTCGCTATTTTGATGATGACCTCTTACATTAACTTTTGAATTGGTGAAAATTTTGTCCTTGTAGACGTAAGAACTTGATATATATTCTAGGGTAAATTCTATAATTAAATTAATGATCTTTAAGTTATGATTGTATTTAAAAATAAAAATAAAAGATTCCATGGTAATAGAATTAAAAAATACTATGTTTTGGTCTTGTATCTTTTGTATTTTGTGGTGGATATAATTTTTAATAAGAATGTATTAATTATTTGACTAATCTAAATAAATATATCTATTTTCATAATTTTAATAGTTATATATACATATAATTAAGTGTATATTATGATATTAATTATTAATATCATAATGAGGATAGTTAACATCCATAGAGACCAAATTTAATTAATATAAATACTTATAAAGTTGTCAGTTGGATATCACTTCAATTTAATTTGAATTTAACTTAAAGTTGTTGAGTGATAATGTCTAATTCAATGTTATTTTTATAAGTGAACCTATATATAATAACTATTCTTAATAATAATTTATTAAGAAAATAAAATCAAAGAACAAACTTTAGAGTGGTAGCATGAAGAAAGGTCAAATTTCACATGGAAAAAACCATTTTGAATTGAATGAAATATAAAATATTATTTAATAATAGTTATAGTCATAATAACAATAATAGATGATAAATTATTAAGAATATTTTGTTTGTCACTATCTTCATTTAGGGTGTAATTCCTAACTTCTTTTAGTGAAATTTAATTTTACTTATGGTCTTGTTCAAAATAAATGTCATTTACAAAGATGTATCAAAGTGAGAAAATAATTCTTTTAGATAAATATATCTATATTATTGGTCCTATTACAATATGGAAACATTAATCCTTCATATTAATCCCATTTGTAATAATTCCCCATCCTTAACCTTATCTACAATAAACAACTCACTTTGTAAGGACACAACACATCTATAAAATAACTTTTTTTGAAAAACATGTTAGAACTATAAAATCATTCTTTCTACTAAGTAATCCTCCATCCTTGGATCCATAGGAAATAAGCACCTTCATTGAGACCCCATCTAATATAAAAGACACCCCTTGTGAATATGCTTGAGAACTATGAAATCCTACTATAAAAGGCTTGTGAATATGTTTGAAAGCTATGAAATCCTCCCCTTTGAGGAGACATGCTAAATCATGAAATCATATCTTCTCCTAAGAAACTGACCATCATTTACATTAAAGGACTCCCTTGCACAAATGTGTAATCCACAAAAGCATATTTTTCCACTTGAACAAAGTAAATATTAATAGAGCAATGAGAACACTTAGACTATAAGCTAAGCCTAATTTTGTATATAGCAAATAAAGCTAGCTTTTGGAATGTTTTTTTATTCTATTTAATTTTGTGGAAATTTTCAAATTTCAAATGTAAAGTGTTGAAATTGTTATTTTAATGAAAATGGACGTTAACAAATTCATTTGTAATATGAAACCCACTATCACTTTAAATTTCAAAATTTCACTATAGAAATTGTGATTTTTTTATGGTTGAATTCCTTGTCTACAATACTTCATTTTCACCAAACAAATACATATACATGTTGATAATGATATTTTTAAAATTATTAAAAAATCTATTTTTAATAAATATTTAAAACAATTACTTTTAAAAAATAATCAAACAAATAAATACATATTAATAATTATATATTTTTTTTTAAATCATCTTTTTCCAGAAATTTAAAACAAACAAATATACATTAATAATAATTTTTTAGAAAAATAAAATATTTTTTTATTAAAAATTTAAAACAATGAATTTTGAAAAATGAACATCATGTCCAAAATATTATTAAAAAACATCTTTCTGTGATGTTGTTCCTCTTTAAAAGGATATGGAAACGTCATTAACAACACACATAATGCTCTGGTGACTAAAGTTGGGGAAATTACGCTTACTCGGGTCATGTTTCTTGGGTGATGTTATGACTTTTTATCCTGGAAAAGTGATTTGTCATGCTCAGAATCATGATTGGTATAGCACATCGTACTATTTTTAATTAGGAATATTGTTGGTCTATGACTACGAAATGGTATGTTACAATTTGAAAAATATTTTAAAAAACAAAACAACAAAGCTATGTTTTAAATAAATTCTTCCCATTGACCTAGTTATATTGTTGAGTTACCACCTATCCTCTTTCCACCCCTTTCCCTGTTCATCTACACCGGTAGTCGGTTCTTACATTTCGTTGTCTAGTTGCTTAGTTATTCCTTGTTACCAATGAACACAATTTCATCCAAATACGTGAGGAAGGTTTTAGGGGCATGTAATATGTGTCCTACACATAAATGTCATGTTGAGTTTGCAAGGATTCTTCTGAATGGTGAGAAGTAAAGTTGAAACAACGAAAATTCAACATTTCAATTTTACTTTCAATCCATTTTCATCATTCTTATTTCCATTATAGTTCTAAACCATCTATGCAAAGGCATCATGAAATTTATGTCGTACACTTAACTTATCCATTATATAGCATTCATCAACAATATCATTGTGTAGGTAATACACTACCCAACTCCACTCTATATGTTTGTGTGGCTTCACACAAATTATGAACACTAAACAAATGTTTTTCCCACAATTTCGATGTTTTTCCTATAATGGAAAATCTACATTGATGAACATTCTTCGCCTCTATTACTTTATGTATTAGATGGCCATCGGAGTGTTGCCTTACTCTTTGGGAATTAGTCCATATCCTTAATTTTTACTTTTCATATTATACATTAGATGTTTCATTCCAAAATCAAGATAATATGAGAAGTAAAATTGTGTATTGTAGTACAACTATAATGATTAAAGTAGTTGGTCTATGTCCATAGTCTATGTATTGAAATCTATGAATGGAATGAATCGATCCCTCGAGAGAAAACAAAACCAATAATTCCATCTTTGTAATTTTTATCTTTTCACTTAATATCTTTGATGTTTTATGTCAAAATATAGATAATAATTGAAGTTATGTAATCTAATACAACTACAATAGTTGGTCATGTCCATAGTCATTGTATAGAATATGGAATGGATTGACCTCCTCCAGGAAAACTATTCATAGTCAATGTATAGAGTCTCTGAATCAAATGGATTAACCTCCTCGAAAAAAGTAACTGAAAATAAAATTGTGTTCCTTAATTAATCACAAGACAAACCATTCATCATCTTGAACATTTATCAAATCTTAGGTTATCGCGGAGTTTGATTAGAATTAGTAAAATAAATAAAAATTATTTAGGATGATTTATGTTTAACTTAGTTTAAATGTTTTGAGATAAATTATAAATGCTAATTAATTCATAAACATAACCAACATTAACCAACATTGTCTATTATAAACACATTCTAAAATATCGTCCATTAGTAATTTCCATTATCCTACAGGTTTTACTCCCTCTGGAAAGGCGTTGATCCTATTTTAGAAACGGTTACATTGGCTAATATGGTCATTTTAGTTCTTTGATCGGTTTGGATAACTTCTCTCTATGAACAAAACCAATCTAAACACATTTTAACTAATCTAAACACCTTTATCATAGTTTTTATTAATGAAAATGCTTCAAATAAAAAACTTTAAATTGTCCTTGTGGCATGTGACTTTCATGCACAAAACTTGCTACACCGAGCATGGCACTCTTGTTCCACGTGCATTGCAGAAACAATGCCAATTGCTCATCAATTGTTCAAGGTTTGAGTTGGCAATGTTCTCTATTTCAAGTGGTTTTTCTAGTTCCAGAGAATGCATTGATTGCCATATATTACTATTGTGAAAGGTCGATCCTCCATGTGTCGTCCATCTCCTACAGAGACTTTGTAAATGTTTCCTCCAACATCTTAGCATGACATGGATAAAACCCCATATATGGAATAAAGTAGCTCTTAGTATTATAATATATTTGTGTTCTGAAAAAATGTGTTTCTCTTACAAATCAGTGAAGTATTATTCTTACCACATAGATGTACGGCCGTATGTTTCACCCACAGTAGGTGCATGTTCAATTTATGTGAATCCAGTCGTCCCTTTGTATAATGCTTATGAAATGGGTATTCCTTATCCTACTGCTTCAATTCAACAGACGCTTTGGGATAACATGCAACAACAGGAGGTTCCCATTGGTTTTCAAGGGGATGATAGCAGCATTGGCATTTTTTCTTGTAGTGGGAGCAATGTTGCGGGTTCAATTCCCAGGTATTTTTATCCATTAGGCGAAGAAAATGAATCTCGAACGTTGCTTTTAAGTTCTATGCCCACTGAATTGAGCAAAGAAAATTTGAGGCAAGAATTGGAGGTATGGGTTTTGTTTGTTCATGGGATTTGGATAGGAGACGAGAAGGGATTGTCACATTTATTTATTATAATATCATGCATGCTAAAGAAGGATTAACAGAAATCCAAGAGCAACATTTGTTGCAACAACAGAGATTACAGCAGCAATACAACAGTCTATTTCACATGAAAAAAGAAAAAGGGAGATGAAGATGAGGATGACAATAGATTTTGGATATGGATCAGGGAATTTATCTCATAAATTGAAAATTTTGGGCATGCCTATGGTTTTTTGGCTTATAAATTGAAAATTATTTGTATGTGGATGAAACATAACACTTGCAGGTTCAACTATAGCAAGAAAAGTATAAAGCATGAAATTCCAAATCCTAATATCAATTTTCTCAGTCAACACAACAATTTGCCAATTTCAACAAAGAGAGGGTTTTTGATCTGGATTTTATGAGCAGAACAAAATGAATACAAATTATTAACAGGTTCTTAACACAAAATAATAGAGATACAGTAAAACAAGTTTTCTATTCAATAACGAAATAAGCTGAAATTGTAAAATGCAGCAGAAACAAGCTTGTTGGAATGGTGGCGGCTTATCTATGAGAAGAGATGTGACAGCTGCACGAATTCGCAAGAAGAAGATTACAACGAGGCTCGGAAGGCCTTTCTAAAATAAAAAATAATTCCAAAACCCCTAGACATCCAAAAACCTAACCCTAGGAGACGAAGCACCAAAAGTCATGTGGGCCTTGTTTGGGTAAGTTAGTACATCAACTTTTCGGGGTCGTAACTTTTGCATACGATCTTCGTTTTAGGCGTGTGATAGCCCATTGGAAAGGTATAGTCGAGGATATTCATTTTGGGGGATCAATAATGCCTTTGGATATCAATGAGGATCTCTATCCTAAAAAACCTTCATTTAGGCCCTCAAAATGGCCCCGAAAATTAAAACTGCTAAAAATAGTAAATTGCCAAAATTGTCAGAAAACTGTTCTGAGCTAGTTGGAAAAGGTGAGTGGCCACCAATACCCATCTGGATCAATCCTCCCTCCTTAGGAATCAATTTCCTCCATTGTTTTGAGGTCCCCCATCAGAATTTCTGTTGAATTTGGCCTCGGGTGAGCCACTTGCTTTGTTGCAAGAGCTACCTTGCTTTGACGACTTGATAAAGCTGGATCCTTTGTTGTCAAGTGCCCTTGATCTGTAATTCCACAATATGATCATTGGATGCATGTTGTATGCAGTTAGGGTTGATCTCTATTGGTGTCAGTTGTTCTGCTACTTCTGATGTGTCCAATAATGGTGGGAAATAAGGGTGAAGGAGATCCATGTTGAACACTAGATGCAGGCCAAGGAAGGGAGGAATGTTGAGCTCAAAAGCATTATCCCCCACGAACTTGGTGATAGTGTAAGACCCATAACGGAGTGGGTGAAGCTTCCAATGGGGTCCTATAAGGAATTCTTTCTGCAAGTGCAACCAAACTTTGTCGCCCACCTGAAACTTATGTGGCACCCGATTTTGATCATGGCGTTGTTTATACTTGTCATTGGACTTCTGTAGGATATACTGAACCTGTTGGTGGATGTGATGGATCCACTCAATGAACCGGGTGGCTTTGTCAGCTTCAGTTGGAGCAGGAGATGATTCGGTCGAGGTGACCGCAAGGGGAAGTGCAACATCTATGGAACCCAATGGTTGGAATCCCAAATCCACCTGAAAGGGGATGTGGTCGGTTGAGCTATGCAGGGCTTAGTTGTAGCTATGATGGACATAGGGAAGGCTCTCATCCCATGTGCGAGGGTTCTTTTAATTATACATGTGAAGGATATGCACAATCATTCAATTTACAACCTCAGTTTGGCCATCTGTCTGGGGGTGGAAGGCCATGGATTTGGTGAGCTTGGTGTCCAGCAGTGACCAGAGGCTCGACCAGAATGTGCTGAGAAATCAACTATCCCGATCTGAGATAATGGTTTATGGGATTCCAAAATGTACACAGACGCGTTCAAAGAAGAGCTTGGAAGTGGCCTCTATTGTGATGCTCTTCTTGCAGGCAACCAGAATCGCCATCTTAGAAAAGCAATCAACAACCACAAAAACATAGTCATTTCCCCACTTGGTGGATGGGAGGCCCGACATGTAGTCCATTGAGATGGATTCCCATGGCCTGTCAGGAGTAGGAAGAGGGGTGTACAGGCCCTGTTTCTTAGTGGTCGGTTTGGCAATAGCACATGCAGTGCAGGACCTGATATACTTGTTAACCTCCTGTTGAAGTTTCAGCCAGTAGAAATGTTTATGTAGCATTGCCACTGTCTTTTCAAAGCCAAAGTGTCCTGCCACCTGACTGTAGTGGGATTCCCAAATCATCTTCACTCACTCACTTGATGGAACACAGATATGGCCCAGACGACACAACAACCCATCATGAATATGGAAATTATCGACAAATGCGTTTGCACTCAACATTTGGTAGGTGGTGGCGATGTCAGGATCTGTCTTATAGAGTCGGGGACATCCACATGTCTCATGGTCACAAGAGTCTATCACTATGGTGAGTGTCGCAACTGGCGGTCCACTGATGCAATCAAATTCGCGATTGGTGCTTTATGTTTTATACTTGATGTTGAGGTGGAATTTCTACAAGTATGTGGACCACTTTTTATGGTGGTCATTCTGCAATTTTCTTTGTGTCTGCATGAATTGCAGTGGCTTATGATCAATGTGGATGACTGTCTCCTTCCCAAGAATGTAATGTCTCCACTGGCGGTAGGCTTGTACAATGGAGTACATTTCTTTATCGTAAGTAGGGTACTTACGGACAGTATCTGATAGTGTCTCACTATGATAGGCCACGGGGTGGCTGTGCTGAGTGAGAACGGTGCCCATAGAATAGTCAAAAGAATCTATCTTGATTTCAAAGGGATGTTGCAGGTCTAGTAGTGAAAGTACTGGGGCTGAGCACAAGCATTGCTTCAAATCATCGAACACTTGTTGTTGGGACCGGACCCATGCAAATTTCACCTTACCACCACCACCCTTGTTTATTTGGCTGAGGGCCCATGCAATATGGGAGAATCCCAACACGAACCTGCAGTAGAAATTTGCAAGGCCCAAAAAGCTCCAAAGCTCAGTGAGTATTGTTGGGGTTGGCCAGTCACAGATGACTTGGATCTTGGTTGGATCCACATGTACGCCATGTTGATCAATGATCTAGCCTAGGTAATGGACCCTGTCCATGTCGAAGGAGCATTTTTCCAAGTTGGTGTATAGCTTGTGCTGTCGCAGGGTGTGCAGAACCTACAGAATATGTTGCAAGTGTTTGGCCCAAGTCTTGCTTTAAACTAGAATGTCATCCAGACACACCACTACAAAATTATTGGTGAATGGTTGTAGGATATCGTCCATCATCCTCATGAAAGTGGCCAGAGAATTTTTCAAAACAAAAGGCATGACCAACCATTCAAAAAGGCCTTCCTTTGACTTGAAGGCAGTATTCCATACATCTTTCTGTTCTATCGGGGCCTAGTGGTAGCCAGACTTCAGATCAATCTTACTAAATTATTTGGCCCCCGTGAGTTGATCAAGGAGGTTGTCAATTCAGGGAATCGGGTACCGGTTTCTGACTGTGATTTTATTCAGAGCCCAATAATTAATACAGAGACACCAGGTTCCATCTTTCTTCTGCACCAGCACGATTAGGTTCCCGCAAGGTGATGAGATGGGATGGTGTTAGGTTATGAAAAAGGTATAAATATCTTCCTTTTTCCCACATTTCATGATATCATCATGATTGACTTTTCAATTATTTAGGAGCAAATAGAATAGGAAATCAATAATATACTCTTTAGCATTATTGTTGAAGTTAGATTACATAGATCCTAAAATATGATTGTAATTGTCTGGTTTTATTATAGGATTGGTTAAGTATTTTCAAAACCAAGATAGCAAACGAAATCTTGAAGATACGCAAGCTATTGGAGGTTGAAGACTTTATGCCGCAAGGCAGTTTTGAAAATGATCGAGTTTCTTATATTGTAACTTTATAATAGTAAAGCAATCTGGAGGATATCTCGATCCTAAGGATAGCTTAATTTACCTAGATTATTGTAATATATAAGGGGTAAATAGATCTTGAAAAGATATAGAAGAATTGCATCCAAGAACTCAGAACTTAGAATTGCTATGCGTTAGCTATTTTTATAAAATGTTGTACCAGCTATGAAATTAATAAAAGTGTTGAGTGGTTTTACCATTTCTATAGACTAAGTTTCAAATAATAGTGCTTCCAAGGACCAAAGGCCCAGTCTGAAGGAGCTACTGTTTGACCTGTAATTGTATCACTTCAATTTTTGTTTTGTGATTCGATTCTCTTTTACAAAAGTTAAATGAACGCATCAGTGTGTTGATGACTTTATGTCAATTGCAAAACATAGATATTTCCTTAAGCATTAGATGATTGCCACTCCAATTCTCGTTACTGATATTGATGCGTGATAGTTCGTCATAAGTTCACATTTACTTAGTTTACATTTGTTGTTCCTTTTACTTAGTTTACATTTGTTCTTCCTTTTACTTAGTCTACATTTGTTGTTTCTTTCCATTAGAATATAGTTGTTGTTCCTTTCAATAGAAATACGATTGTTGTCTCTTTTCGATTAGATTACAGTCTCTATTTCTTTCCATAGATAGAGTAATTCGCCTTTTTCTTTCCARCAATTGGATTCATAATAATAGTCATTTCTACAGGTCTTTATTTAGATTCAATTACTGCTCCTAAAATGAATTCAATAGATTAATTAGTTCCTTTCCATTGCACATCTTTAGATTTCAATTCTTAGAATMTTTAATGAATGTTTGAGGAACTTGATTGTTGATAAACTCAGATTTGCTTTCACTACACGATTCTAGCCTCTACGAGCTATCTGCATAGACTTTTTCGATATTCTTTGAGATAAAAGACGAATCCTCAGGTTGATAAATTAATTTTAAACTAAGACTCTTTTCAGACATCTTTAGACCCAACATTTTGGCGTTGTTTTCGGGGAAGAATATAAAAGGTAGCATAGATTGTGCCTCTGGAGGACGAGGTATTGAAGACGGAAGGTAAGAACCTATGCAGGCAATAAGTAAGATGCTTATTCCAAAACCTATCTCCAACTGACGTAGTGAGAGGTTGCATAGGTGATTTTCTTTCTTGATTTTATTTTTGTGTGAAGTGTGTATGACTAAGCAAAAAGATCTTGAAAAACCAAAACCCCCACCAAAAATTACCAAATCCGAGGGCTTGGTGCTCCCTGGAAGAAGCACTTTCATAGACAACATCATCCAAAAGGAAGAATCTCAAGCTTCATTTGGACCTAGAAAAGTATCTACCCGAATCCCTCAGGTGGCAGTTTCACCAACTGCATCCCACGCTGAGATTCACAGCAAAACTGAAGGGACTGATCAAAGCTTTCAGAGCACAGATCTTCCACCCCGCAACCCTTTAGAAGAGGGAAACTCTTGTAACTTGGAGGAAGGAGAAGGAGAAACTAGTGGGATAGCTAATACAAACCCACCACCCGATCCTAACTCTCTTGTGAAAGAAGAAGGAATACCTAAAATCCTAGATAGAGGGAGTGCAATGAAATCCCCTAAAGGATTGGATAACCAACCAATTCAAATAAAATATCTGGATCAAGAAATCCCTAAATATTTCTGGCATATTTTCGATCAAATGGCACAACCAAATCCACAACGTCCCCAGAATTCCACTTTGGAATATCCGATAGTTGATCCAATCGCCAATGCCCCAATGAAGGCAATTCCCTACAAAACCTGCCAACCTTTCATGGATTAATCTTAGAAGACCCGGATGCATTCTTATTTGAATTTGATGTCCTATCTAGAGGGTATGATTACACCTCTGAACCCAAAAAATTAAAATTCTTCCCCTCCACTTTGAAAGGAGCAGCTCTACGCTAGTTCATGGGATTAGGGGGAGGAACTATAAACTCATGGGATGGGATGAAACATGCCTTCTTGACAAAACATGAGGATTATTGTAGAACCAAAGACTTAAAAGATGAAAATTTTCAAATGATTGCAAAAGAAAATGAATCATTAGAAGAATATGTCGAGATATTTCAATATAATTTACAAACATCACCCTATGGCACGTTACCAGGTGAAGTACTTAAGGCAACCCTGATTAAGGGTATGAAAGATGAATGGGTAGAAATGTTGAATTTAATGGGGAAGGGTGACATTTATCAAGAAACTTATGATGACATCGTCCTATTGTGCATCAGGTGCTCAAGAGGAAGCTCAAGGACCATGATATTACACTACTACATATTGTAAAAATTCCGACGTTTTATTTGCGGCGTTATGGACAAAATTGTCCATATTGTCGCAAAATAGAGGAAATTTATAAAAAAAAAAATTCATGTTGCCCGATAACATCGCTCTTGCGACGTTAACGTCGGTCTTGCCACGTTAACGTCGCTATTGCCACGTTTTCCACTGGAACGTCTCTCTTGCGACGTTTTCCACTGGAACGTCGCTCTTGCGACGTTTTCCAATGGAACGTCGCTCTTGCGACGTTAACGTCGCTCTTGCCATGTTTTTGAAGATGTATGTCGCAATTGCCACGTTAACGTCGCTCTTGCCACGTTTTCCACTGGAACGTTGCTCTTGCCACGTTTTCCACTAGAACATCTCGCTTGCCACGTTTGTGAAGATGTATGTCGCAATTGCGACGTTAACGTCGCTCTTGCCACGTTAACGTCGGTCTTGCCACGTTTTCCACTAGAATGTCGCTCTTGCCATGTTTGTGAAGATGTATGTCGCAATTGCCACGTTAACGTCGGTCTTTCCACGTTAACGTCGCTCTTGCCATGTTTGTGAAAATGTATGTCGCAATTGCGACGTTTGCGAAACTAGGTTTTCCATTTTGAATCACACCTCTCCAATTGAGAGGTTTTGGTCCCCAAAAACTTATTGACAAGGAAGATGAGGGAACAATCTAGTTTTTGTCCCTCTCATACCAT
>JASDQU011402414.1:61587-82760 GCA_032191745.1 Picea mariana | reverse complement strand
GACTAAAAGTTGTCTTTGGAGAGAAAGAAGAAGAAATAGATCCATTATATCTGATGGATCAGCGTTGTCAATGGAAGAATCGGCCTGCAAATACACTGCAGGACCCTTCCTCTTTCTTCTCTAGACAGTATAATCAACAACAAGCTCCTGGTATCACATGGCAGGGTCAGCCGTTTACTAATTAGAACTGGTAGCCCCAGCAATACCCACCTGCAAATCCCACTTGGCAAAACCACCCCACTGCAAATCCTACCTAGCAGAATCAGCCAACTACAATTTCCACTTGGCCTAACTCACAATATCCCACCTCATCCTAGAAAAACTCAAACAACAACATCTACCCTTCACAATGGCCCAACATGACTACTCAAAACCCAAATTGGAATCATAATTGGTAGTGCCCCATGGGGATAAAGAACCAACCCACGGGAATGGCCCCTCAAACTCAGCCTACGCTACAAGCACCACTCCAATTGCCCCAAAATCTGCAATCATAATTTCTCCCTCAATTTCCATCCTAGCCTCACCCAAACCCAAATAACAGACTAGCTTAGCTCATCCAGATTATGGAGAATGGAGAAGGAGAGATCAGCTCAGTAGGGTGCAGCGAACTACGGTTGATATCGGGACGAACAATCTCTCCTGAAGAAAATAATGTTTTTTAAGAGCAGGAGAGTGAAAAACAACCAACAATAAAAATTTCGACTGTGGTAATAACAGAATAAATCGAGCGGCGGGGGAAACACAGTCGAATCGCAAGATCCTGATAAGGATGCAACGCCCTCCCCTCCATTCCCTGAAAGATTGATGATAGAAAAACCGGTCGTATATCGCAACTTCGACATTGTAGGGGAACTCAACAATTTATATATCAAGATTCCACTCCTACAAGCTCTTCATGACATCCGAATCTATGCAAAAACGATCAAGGAGCTATGTGGGAGAAATCCCGTCAGAAAAATTAAAAATCCATCATCAACAGTCCGCGTGGTAGGAGACTTGTCTGATCTAATTTTAGGTAGACAAGAACTGGTCAAATATGCAGATCTGGGGAATCCCATAGTGACAGCTCATATCCAAGGCTATTCTTTTCCCAACACACTATTTGATTTGGGAGCAGCCATCAACATCCTGACTATGGAAACCTACAATACCCTGGGTTTTAACTCCTTCGAACCCACCTCAATAATGTTGCAGTTGGCAGATTGATCGGTAGTTCGACCAGTTGGCACATTACATGATATAGCCATCTCCGTCGACTCTTGGGAATATCCGGCGGACTTCCTCATCATCAATCAAAGAAGTGGACTTGAAGGGCATCCATTGATACTGGGCAGGCCATGGCTTGCAACAGCAGATGCGTACATAGGATGTCGAGCGGGTGATATGACAATCACTAGAGGGGGTATGACAAAGAACCTCATTTTATATCCTCCTACTAAACCAAGTCCAACTTTCTCATACCCACAATTGCCACCACCATGATACCCAGAGAGGGATTCAGATTGCCCCAGAAGATCAAGATAAAACTACACACATGTCCCTGGGGCACTTTTGCATACAGAGTATTACCCTTTGGACTTTGTAATACTCCAACCACTTTTCAAAGGGCCATTCTGAGCATATTTAGTGATCTAATCAACAAAGGACTTGAATTCTATATGGATGATTTCACTCCTTATGGCGATGACTTCGATCAAGCACTAAATAACCTAAAGAAAATACTGGAGCGGTGCATTGCAACCATGTTATGTTTAAGCCACGAATAGTGTCACATGATGATGGCAAAAGGTGTGGTACTAGGAAATTATATATCTGTGGATGGAATTAGGGTAGATCCAGCAAAAATAGAGATAATCCTTAATCTACCTACACCACACACACAAACTGAGGTACGTATTTTCCTTGGTGCTTCAGGATACTATCGTAGATTTATGGAAAATTTTGCAAGAACCACTGAACCTTTACATTATTTGACTGGTAATGTAGAATTTCAGTGGTCTGAAAAGTGTGATGTGGCATTTGCAGGACTCAAGAAGTTGATCTCGAAAACACCGGTGTTAAGGGGGCCGAATTGGAAAATACCATTTCACATATCCACCGATGCATTAGATATCTCCATAGGCGCTATCCTCAAGCAAGAGGAGGACAAGAAACCATACATAATTTATTTTATTAGAAAGAATCTTAATCCAGCTAAAATTAATTATACAGTAACAGAGAAAGAGTTTTTATCTATTATACATGCCATTAATAAATTTCGTCATTATATAAAAGGCTATCCAGTCATTTTGTATATTGATCATTCCGCTATCAAATACCTAGCTAATAAACTAATTGGACGGGTCACTCGGTGGTTGTTTCTATTGCAGGAATTTGAAATGACCATCAAAGATCGACCCAAGAGAGAAAATCTTGTCGCAGACTTCCTATCCCGCATACCCAAAACAGACGACTCCTTAACAGTCGAAGATCGATTTCTAGATGAACATATGTTTGTCATTACTACAAAGCCACCTTGGTACGCTGATGTGGAAAATTACCTAGCAGTGGTAATATTACTGGCACATCTTTCATCTAGGGAAATAAAATTGATCGTCTAGTGTAGCACAAGATTCGCCTGGATCAACGGATATCTCTTCTATACAGGAGCTGATCTCCATATCCGTAGATGCGTACGAGATGACGAATTATACGACATACTAAAGGTAGGACATGATGATCCCTGTGGTGGACATTTTGTAGATGGGCTATTATTGGCTCTCAATATTCAGAGACACAAAGAAATATGTCCAGACCTACAATAGTTTTCAACGGATGGGAAAACTAGGTCAGGCTGATGAAATGCCTTTGAAAGCACAAGTAATTGCGGAACCATTTGAGAGATGGGCACTAGACTTCGTTGGCCCCTTCAATCCAAATTCAAATCAGAAGGCCTACATTCTAGTTGCAACGGCCTACATGACTAAATGGGTAGAGGCAGAAGCCTTACCAAATGCAACAGAAGAAGTAGTCATCAAATTTATTTTTAAATTATTCATATGCTATGGAATCCCAAGAGAGATAATTACTAATGGGGGGTCACAATTTATAGCTCATAGAATCACCACCACCCTGGATAATTATCATATCAAACACAGCATTTCTTCTCTATACCATCCACAAGAAAACAGGCAAGTGGAAAGCACCAATAAAGTCCTGGAGGAAATCCTGACAAAGACTGTCTCAACAAATAGACAGAATTGGGCTTCTGAACTCCCAAATGCCTTATGGGCTTACCGCACAACATGGCATAATACCACTGGATACTCTCCTTATCATCTAGTATATGGAAAAGAGACCATGTTCCCAATCGAGTTTGAAATCAAGACTCTAAGGATGGCACAAGAAATCAGACTGGATCTTACAAAAGAACATAAACAGTGCCTTCAGCAACTCAACGAATTGGATGAAGCATGCCTATCTACTGTAGAGTGCACAACCATTATTCAACAACAGAAGACGACCTGGCATGACAAGCATATGAAGGAAAAATTATTTAAAAAAGGTGATTGGGTGCTCCTCTATGGTTCCATGTTTTAGGATTTTCCAGGAAAACTACAGACATGGTGGCTTGGACCATACGAAATCAATAAAGTCCATGATAATGGCACATTCACATTAAGTACCATCGATGGGTCTGGATCTCCATTTCAAGTCAATGGACATCGGCTACGACTCTATCATCAGTCTCCCTCAAAATAATATTTCTACCAGGAAGTAAGTAAGGATCCTACCGTTCGAATTTTGGTTGTCTGGGAAGGTAATCCAGGCACCCAAACTCCATAAATGTTGAATTTTGTTGACACTGTACATACTGTATATAATTTTGTTTTCTCTAGATCTTATTTAGTTTTATTATTATTATTTTTTACAGTCATTCGAGAAAATCAGAACTAGGGAGGATAACTGTAATGAACTCAATTAACAGTCTTTTTTTTTCTGAACTCCTGCTTCACCTCATCACCCAAACCCTTTCTTTCGCAGAGAAATGAATGTGTCAAGATTCAACAACAGCAATTGGGCAACTATAATGAAATTCATAACATTAAAAAACCATCCACTACTTAATTTTGAAATAAACCAACTCATAAATGAATTTAGTTGATGACTAATCAACCTTGGATTCAAGCAAAACACATTTCCAGGTTTCTAAAAATTATCTATTCAGATGGTTAAAAACGAAACGGTTGTTGTTCCTTTTGCACGCCTGTTGTTCCTTTGAACGTAACAATTGTTGCTTCTTTTGCGTTCTTGCTGTTCCTTTGAATGGAACAATTGCCGTTTCTTTTTCGCGCCAGCTGTTCCTTTGCACACCTGTTGTTCATTTTTCCGTTCCTTCCTGTAATGTCCCCAAGGCCGAGCCCTGATGTAAAGCTTGCATCTTGAATTGTAAGTATGTTTTAGTAGGCTAGTGAGCCAAGTTTATATAAGTTGGGGGCTTATGTGTTTGTTAGGCCAAGGAGCCTAAGTGTTGAAGGCCAAGAGCCTGTTGTTGTATATGTAATCATGCAGAACAATTAATAAAATACAAACACCGCCAGGTGCAGACCGACCATGATGAATGAGTGAAGGGGGACTAAGAATCTACAGAGTGGGCAAGGAATTAGGGGCTGGAAGGTGGGAAAGGGGATAAGTGTTGAGCCTAGGGGGCTTAAGCCTAGGAATAATATTTTAATATTATCCCAAAAGAACATTTGCATTATATGTTTTATTTTTTATCCTAAGTCCTGGCAAGGGGAAAAGCGTGCAATGGAATGCATGCTATTGGAATGCATGCAGTCCCAAGGGTGACAAGTGTCAACCCTGGTGCATGCAAATAAAATAGCCGAGATGAACCGTGTGGGGGGATGACATCCATTTTTGACCCGACTGTCCTGAGCATGAACCATGTGACCTTTGCAAGAGACCTGCGTGCAATTGGGAAATGGGGGAAAAAGACTGTGTTTGTTCTGCAAAATCTGAGGACACCCTCTGTTCTGAGAGCCGAGAAGGCCGTGTTTGTTTCTAAAAAGCTGGTTCACTCTCCCTGTTCTGAAATAGGGAGCCTGTGTAATTCCCTGTGGGAATCGCTTGTCGCGCAATTTCAAAAATCAACACCGAGAGACCTTGCCGCCATTGATGAGCTTCTGTGAGAAGCCCGAGTCTGTATTCCCGGTTGACTGTGGTGGTCACGCAGAGATGTACTGCGCGTGGCTTTCTATCCAGTGCAAGTTGTGATTGAGCCTGTGTATGACTTCTCTCCAGGTGAGGGAGGTGATTTTTGTTGGAAGAGGCAGGTTGTCAGGCCTGTGAGAAACTCTTTCCAGGTGAAAGAGTTTGCTGGGAAGTGGTTTCTCCCAGAGAGTGCCCAGCACCAGCTTCGGGATCTGAGACTTCCTGATCTAGCCTATTGCCGAGAACCAGAGAGGGAGGTTAGCACCGATGGACTGTTCTTGTGAAGGTGTATACTCCCGGGCGAAACAGGCATGTGGAGAATGAGAGCCTGGTAGTAGTGGGCGTAAGATGGCATCTTGGGAAGAATCCTTCCAGATATTTCTGTGTTGTTTTCCCTGTAACCTTAGCCTAGCCTAGGATTCCTTGCCTTGGGGTGGAGCTTAGTCCCAGCTCGGGGGTGACCCACTGCTGAGCTGATGAGGAGTGCGGTCTAAGGCTGGGAGGTTCGTGGAAGGCCTGCACTTGGTTGGTGGAATCTACCATTGTTAAAAGATAAGTATCTTATTATGCATTAATCATGTTTTGCATGACTGTGCTTCTTATGTTATCATGATTTCCGTTGTGTATATGAATTATTATGAAATTCTAATTTCTTGTTAATTATAGCAGTAAATAACATGTTTTACTCTGAGCTTAAATGTGTTTAATTGTTTAAATGCATGTGGATTATATAAAATCTATATGAGTTATGCAAAAAGGTGTGTACAGATTGGTAACAGAGAGCGATAAAATACTTGGCAATAAAAGGTGTGCTACACTTCCCTACATTCCTGATAAAACGCTAAACCTTTCCTTTGGGGTACAACTTTTACCAAATAATTTTTCACTAGCATCATTTCTAACGATCTATCATTATTTTGTGGACTATCTCCCATACCTTATCATTTTTTTTATTTTTTTTTGGATCACTTTCTTCAAAATATCTTAAACCTTGTTCATAACCTGTAACCACCATAATTCGTAACCTTACACTTCTTTACACCATCCCTTACTCTTAAGGAGTAGATGAGCCTCCCTTCAAACACTAAAAAAAAAAAAAAATCAATAAAATTTCTTTTCCCACAAAGAATAGGGGGTCTCATCATGAGCCAACCTACCATGATCATTGGATACTAACCTAAGTGACATTCCCACTATGGCTACCACACCAGGGCAATGGCCTTTGACATTTTCTTTTGTCAAAGGACAAGAGATCTCATCACGAGATGACGTGTTCAATTAAGTTACATTCTAGTGAGTGGCATTATCATCATCTGGATACCAAACCAGGATAATGGTCTTTTTCAGAAAAACTTAAAAAAAAAATTATATAATAATAATAATAATAATAATAAATTTTCAAAAAGAATATGGGGTCTCATCATGAGCCAACCTACCATGATCATAGGATAATAACCTAAGTGACATTCCCACTATGGTTACCACACCAGGGAAATGGCCTTTGACATTTTCTAGTCAAAGGACAAGGGGTCTCACCACAAGTCGGCTTATTCACCTAAGTTACAATCTAGTGAGTGGCATTATCACTATCTGGATACCAAACCAGGATAATGGTCTTTTTGGAAAAGACGATTCAAATAATTATCAAGGATACATGCTCATCTAAGCGTTAAAAGGCAACCCTATTGAGGCTATGGACGCATGTTGGCAACAGTGGTTCTACCTGTGGTATGGAAGTTCACCTTAAACGCCAAGTTTCTGCGTGTCTCTAGATTTCCTTCACTCAATAATGTAGTTGTCATTTCGGTTGTATTCAATAAAACCAAAAAGTAAAAACATTATGATATGTAGGATATTATTTAAATCAACATATTTAATTTATTCGATGTATGTATCCTTAAAATAATTCTTTTGAGTATAGGTATATTTCAATTCCACAAAAGAGGACTAACGTTTAATGATTGTCGTTAAAATATGATGTTTGAAAATAAATCATTGATCCCCATTGGCAGCAGTAGTACAATCATTACTTCTCACCGTCAATACCTACACTCATTACTTCCCCCTACACTGACGGTCGAGGTTGACCTTCATATTAATGAGGGGAGTGGATGCTCGACACGCTTCTCGATAAAGATAGTAATGATTGTAATAAATACCCACATTTGTAAACATTTTTTGTCTCTGATATTTTCTATTTTTGGTAATTTTTCCTCCAAGCTAGTCTAACCAAGTCTACTACTAGGAATGATATTCATCCACATTTTCTCACAAAATGGGTAGTAGAGGTGTGCGCAGGGAGCCAACTTTACTACAGGTTACAGAATAGGCAAGAGACATCCTACACCGGCTGGGGTGGACAGAGTACTTCAACCGTCTCCAAGGATGTGAAAGGGATGTCACGCATGAATTATTTCAGAATCTATAGGGAGAAATCTCTATGGTGCGAGGCATACAAATCTCAGTCACCCTGAAAATCTTAGAAGAGGTCACAAGCCTCCCTACCACGGGCATTCAGTGGACAGGAAGATACATAGCACCGAAGGAAGCTGTGGAAACTTTCACAGACCCTGGAGAAGAATTAGATAAGAAGGGAAAGGGACATAATCCCAGTACCCTCAGAGAACCATGAAAGGAACTGGCAAGGATAATTTAGTGGTACATCACTTGTGATGGACGATATGACGTAATTCGAACTTGCCACCTCAAACTGCTGGCATCTTTAAAACAACAGTTAGTACTTAATATACCTTTCTTTTTGAATGCCATATTACATGAGGTTTCCTTAAGAACACAAAAATCCAAGGACCATGTTACTGTTATCAGTCACCACATATTAGTTAAACTGATAAGAAATAAAGCACTGAGTCAAACTCAATTGAATTGGGATAACCTGATTGAGGCCAATAGACCTCCACAACTGGAGCAGCCTGAATTATGCCATAAAGAACCACCACAGGAAATTGAATATAGACAAGAAGAGGAGACTATTGTCCAAAGAGAAATCCCATCTCCTCAAACCGAAGCTGAGGCAGACCCTACCCAAATCATAGAGGCCCAAACCTCACAAACATAGGCATTAATGAAAAAGAGGAAGAGAGCAACAACTGTCCCTAAAACCATCATTCAAACAAGGAGAAGAAGCAGACGAATTCAAGAAACAACTGAAGCAATTCAGGGTACAAAAAAACAACTTGAAGAAATTCAGAACTCTACAGAACAGTCTCCACAAGAGAATGTTCAAGAAACTGGGAAAGAAGAATAGACCTCACCAAGGAATGATCAGGAAGACACCCAACCGTCATTAGAGCATCTGAAAGAACAATTTTTGAAGAGCTATGAGGTAGAAATATCTTAGGTTCTGGGAAGCTTGGGAACCTCAATTGACAGAGGCACAAATAATCCAAAAAAATGCTCAGAACAAGCCTCCTCTTCAAAACCACCTGAATATTTTCCTGATATTGAAATGTCTTTTCCAGAGGACACAACACAGGAAGAACCTCATCTTGAAGTAAGAAGCTCTCTTGGACATAAATTACATTTGGAAGGAATAGAGGAACAACCATTTGTTGGTCAGAATGAAGAAGACCTTGAGACCTCTCATAAACAAAAATCAGCCAAGAGCCATAAGAAAATTAGAAAGTTAAAAAAGGAAAACAAATTGTTGAAGAAAAAGGCTAATAAGGCTGAAGTATTGAAGCAGAAGGTGGGTAAACTCAAGGAAATTATTAAGGAATTGAGGAAAAAGTTAGAAAAAGAAGATAAGGCCCATAGAAGAAAGAAGAACAAAAGGGCCAGATTGCAAGGAAGAAACCCTCTTCCTAAAGAAGCAGTCAGTACAAATTATGTAGGGATACAAAAAGACCCTACAAAAATAGCAGTAGAAGAAACAGTAGCTCAGAATGAGGAAGTAATTCCTGTAGAAACACAGGAAAATATGACATCTATAGAAACAATTGATGTTGAGGTGCAGATAGACACCCCAGTATTAGAGGAAATAGATCAACTCCTTGAGAAGAATGCTACCATCAGGAGACTGGAGGAAGAATTGATGCAGTCTCAACAAACCTTGGCTCAAAACAAAAATGAATTACTAACTATAGCAGAGCACTAGGCACTTCAGTCCCAGAAACAGAGTGTTATTGTGGACAGACTGGTGTTGAAGGAAAATCTCCCTGCAGACAGGTAGATCTCCTCAAAGAGCTAGACTCTTAACTCTAAAACCGAAAGTGCTTATCATGGTCACTGACTTCCTTTTAGATCTAGGTGGACTAGTGTGTGAGAAGGAAGGAGAAGAGAAGTACCTTTAATCGACGTTTGTCCCTGCACGCTCCGAGTTGAGCTCCAATCTTTCGCTCCTCGATGAATTATGTAGACAAACAAAGTACGACCACTTCCTACTCTATTAAGGTTATCCCTAAATAGATCTATTTGCTAGAGAGACAAATTCATGTGAGATTGAACATGAATTAGAAAGAAACAGGCCAAGCAAATCATATTAATGAGGACAAAACATTACTTACAGCAGTAGATGGATTGCAACAGTTCTGCCAAGTCCTCCTTGTCTAACCCTTACTCAAAAGATCCACGATYTGAATGACGATAGCTTCACCAATTTCTCCCTATGATATCRTAGGTCTCTTGTTTCCAAATCACCTCTGTTCCAGCACCACTTATGAGAACATAAGTCTGGTGTCATTCTTCATTTCCATCCTCCTTTTACCATGAGAAAGCTTGTTTATATAGCCTTGGAGAGGCTTCAACCACTTGAGATATCCTTGGGGAAGTTGAGAATTTTCCTCCTTCAGTTGAGTATCTGCCCTAAGATCATGGTTGGACTAGGGATTTGAGCTCAACTTCTTTCTAAGAATGAAAAGATCCTTCCCCCTTCATCTCAACAACTTAACCACTGCCCAGAATAGGCAGTGCTCCCTCAAAAGGGCCATCAGAGCGCTGTAGCGCTCCCTAGTAGGCTTTAGGGGGGCACCAACACTCCCTAAAGACACCAGCACTCCCTAAAAATGGACAAAGGGCTTTATAACGCTCCCAAACAGTGTAAGGGGGGGCGCCAGCACTCCCAGAAGAGGTATAGGGGAGCGCTCCCCTCCAAAAACTTAGTTTTTTGAGTGTTTTCAGATGGCAAAAGGTTCATGAGCCCGTTGACTCATTTCACTTCTTCCAAATCAGATGTTTGAGGTGTTTCAAGTGTCCTTCTCATGTCATTATAGGCACAACATAGGCATCATGGCAGTATGCTTCCCTGACACTTGCGACACTTGTGAGAAAAATGCGATACTTACGACACTTGTAATGACGACACTTGTGACACTCTCGAAGTGAGTAATTTTGACGTGTAACAGATTGCCCCCCAAAGTATGAAGTTAGAAGATGAGAACTGATAACTGAAATGCTTTGTAGACTTTCAAGCAAGGGTATAGACACAGAGAACCTGACAAAAGTTGCACATAAACATCCAACAAATATTACGACATGTTTCAAACCCAAGGCTGGCATACCTATGCTTGGGTGATCAAGACTTGCAAGATATGGCCGCCATAAAATACACTGCGAATCCATAATTGTATTGATAAAAGGTATAGCCACTGAAAATACAGTGTGGATCTATACTCCCATGACTGGAATAGATCGTAGCCACAAAGAATACACAGCGGATCTACGATATGACAAGACATAGCCACGACTAATACAAAGTGGATCTATGTGACAGTATACGTGTCATGGTTCAAGAGAAATTCCATCGCAACCTGGGAAAAGTACATATAAGAGTGATCACTCAACCCAGGGTCTTCTTACCATTCCCGATGTAGTACGAATCTAACCATGCGAATAGATGTCTTGATGTCGAACATGGCAGAAACCACTTGATTACCGGTCAATAATGTAAACCGTTAACAAGCGCAAGGGAGATCACCATTAATGTCAATGATTCCCAAGGTACCCTAGTACATTCCAATGAATGTGAATGGATGAGTTGGAGTCGAACATCCGTGGAATCATATGATCAGATGTCAATGATGTAAACCCACTTTCGGATGTGAGGAGGCCTACCATTGAGGCATGCAGGTCCCAAAGTACTAACTGGTTTCTAAGTCTAGTTCCTGGATAATGTGTTGAAGTCGACAGGAATAGACTCGTCGAAGGAGGGCCTTGATTTATCCCCCATAAAAGACATGAAACGGACACGAAGATGTAATTGGTAGATCAAATGAACACAGACTGACACGGGTATCGAGACAAGATATTTTTGATGGCTGACTCTCGAGGTGGATACTTCCCTTGAACACTGAGGCACAACAATAGAAACATGACATGGACCAAAAATTTATGATGTAATGGATTTTGTGACTTACGTCAGGTGACCCAAAGGAGTGAAAGAAACTCAAAGGATTGGCTCAGTGCATAGGTTCAGCGGATTATAATGCGTGCAAATGACAAAGTGTCATGTTCAAGGGAAACTCTAAGAATTACTAGGTAATGTTCTCAAGAGACTGCTTGGCTTGCTTCTTTCAAATTTTCCCCCATCCAGATAGACGAGTACCTCTTTTTTTAATTTAACGAGCTCGAGGAGGATAACACATGCTCGATAAAACTCACCTTTGGTAAGTTCCTCTTCCTTTGTTTAATGAATTGGAAGAAGTAAGGGTTCGATCCCATATGGGCCTGCCTATGTTTTGTTTAGCGAGTCCAAAGACATAAAAATCGAAGGTTTTTCATGATTATAGAGTCTAGAAAAACACTTAAAAGAGAACTCTCTCAGTTCCTTTTTCATAAAGTAGTCTGATGAGACCGAAAAAGAGATAAACTATCGCTCAACAGACATTTTCTTCAAATACTTTAACGAGCGTGAAGAGAACAAGGTTGCTTGGTAATATTTTCATGTTTAGAGAGTCTGAAAAGAACTTAAAGGTAACTCCAAGGTTGTCTTTTTCGTAATGTTAGTCTCACAAGGCTGAAAAAGAGATAAATTATCACTCGAAAGATGCCCTTTCAAACCTTTTAACGAGTGGGAAAGGAAGCAAGATCACTCGGCAATCTTTTCATGTTTCGAGAGTCTGAAAAGAGCTTAAAGAAGACTCTAGGGGGTTCCTTTTTCGTGTATCCATACAGGTCTGAAAAAGAGATAAAATTTTACCCGAATGCGTTCTCATGTATTTATGAGCACGAGAAAGAACAAAGACTAAGCTCGGTACTCTGCCCCCAGCTTGAAAGCTAGTGACTTGACTCCAGAATGATCATCAAAGGCTGGAGACATGCCCCCCAAGCTTCAATTCATTCATCGACTTTGAGGTTGTCACCAATTGTTGTGCTAGATGGAGAAAAAGGATACAGGTGGATGAAATGAAGGTTCAAAAATGAGACCTAACGAAAGACTCGACTCGACATCTACAAGATCCGGTGAAAGATNGCCCTTTCAAACCTTTTAACGAGTGGGAAAGGAAGCAAGATCACTCGGCAATCTTTTCATGTTTCGAGAGTCTGAAAAGAGCTTAAAGAAGACTCTAGGGGGTTCCTTTTTCGTGTATCCATACAGGTCTGAAAAAGAGATAAAAGTTTACCCGAATGCGTTCTCATGTATTTATGAGCACGAGAAAGAACAAAGACTAAGCTCGGTACTCTGCCCCCAGCTTGAAAGCTAGTGACTTGACTCCAGAATGATCATCAAAGGCTGGAGACATGCCCCCCAAGCTTCAATTCATTCATCGACTTTGAGGTTGTCACCAATTGCTGTGCTAGATGGAGAAAAAGGATACAGGTGGATGAAATGAAGGTTCAAAAATGAGACCTAACGAAAGACTCGACTCGACATCTACAAGATCCGGTGAAAGATTCAACTTGAAGGGAGAGGTAATTGTTTCATTTTTTAACAAGCTTGACACAGAAAAAGAACTATGCTCAAGGTTCCAGGTTCGATTCCCAGATTGTTGTTTCATTTTTTAACGAGCTTGCTACAGATAAGAAAACTATGCTCAAAGCCTCCATTTCATTTTTTAATGAGCTTGCAACAGAGAATAGAAACTATGCTCGTGACCTCTGTTTCATTTTATAATGAGCTTTCCACAGAGAAGAGAAACTATGCTCGTTGCTACTCCTTGATCATGGCTTCCAAGAGAATAATCCTCTGGAAGGATACCATGTCAAGGGACAAAACTCGGTCATGGATTCCAAGAGATCTTTGCTGGATGGAAGATAATCACTCTACAAGGAACACATGTCGAGGGTCGCGAGAGGGGTAAGGAGATCAGGCTCCAATAATCCTACCGAAGAGATCACCATGTCAACTACTGGATCTAAATCATCAGAAGTTGAAGTCATGGGAGACAATGCCACATAATTGACATGTGGTGGGGGTGATACTGTATGCATATAAGAACCACTTAGGGAGGTAACCCAGTTAGGGCCGATGAATGAAATTTGATCAATCGTCATAATGCTTCCATCGTGAGGGAAATATATCACGCGGAAAAGAGTGTATACAATAGCTTTCATGGAATAGACATAATCCCGCCCAAGGAGTAAAGTGAAATCCAAGGGGTCTCGAACTACCATGACATCAATAAAGACAGTTTTCCCTCCCAAAGTTATGGAAAACTGAGGAAGGATCCCTAAAGGTTGACTAGTTCTTCTGTTAAAAGCTAACAGATTCTGTGTAACCGGTGCAGGTTGAGGACAACCCAAAGAATGCCAAGCAACAGAGGACAAAATACTAATAGATGCACCTTCATCTATCAGGGTTTGAGGAACGTCCCGACCATAAACCTGTACTGTAATCTGGAAAGGAATGTGAAAGGGAAGACGAGGTCCAGTTAGCGCACCCCAATCAAAAAGGATGGCCTCATTACTTGGAGGGGGTTTCACGGGAGAAGGGGGAATGCCCCCCAACACAGTAGAATCTGTATCGATGAGAAAAACGTGGGCAATATCAGGTCTAGAAAGAGAGTAGGATCGATCAATGGTGGACTTGTATCGACCACTTTGGCACTCTTCAGAGGAAGAGTGGGATTGACTGAGGATTTAACCGAAGCAACCATTTTGGCACTCTTCGGATGAAGGGTGGGACTAACCGAGGAAAGGACTGGATCAGCCACTTTGGCACTCGAAGGGGGAGTGGGATCGACCGATGACAGAACCGGGTCGACCACTTTGGTTTCATTCTCCAAGGGAAGAATGGGATCGACGGGTGGAAACAGATCGACCACTTTGGTGTCACCCTCTAATGGGAGAGTGGGATCGACCGAGGATGAAAACAGATCGACCACTTGGGTTACACTCTTTTGATGAAGAGAGGGGCTGATCGATGAAGGAATTGGATCAGCTACTTGGGTTTGTGGTTCAATTGAGGAGGAAACTAGATTGACCACCTGATCAACCGGACTGACTAAGGATGGAACCAGATTGACTAGTCCATTGACTAATGATGCGTTGGGGGAAAGCTTATGATAATATTTTGGAAGTTGAAGTTTTTCCAAAAGAGAAGAAGCCTCGTCCATGCGAGGACAAAGGTGAGAGTAATGATCACCTTTACACAACATGCAAGGGAACTTGACAGTTTTCTTCTTCTTACCAACCTTATCATCACTAGTTGACGGGGTATCATCGACATGACTGACAGAGGCTGCTAACGTTGAGGACCACATTTCTAAGACCTTAATAAGACCAGGGCAATCCCTCAGAAAGTGGTCACCCTTACAAAGAATGCAAGAGAATTTTTGTTTTGGATTCTTCATTTTAATCTTGTTGACCTCATCAACACTCCCAATACTATTAATAGTAACTAGTTTCTTAGATTCAACATCTGATGTTGTCAGGGTCTTGGTCTTTTTCGGGTTCTTCTTCTTCTTCTCTTTCCATTTCTTATTCTTCTGATCAACCTGACTACTTTCTTTAGAGCTTTCACTAGGCAAAGAAGGAGAAATGGAAGGAGACTTGATGGACAAAGAAGGAGAAAAGTCGACATGAGGTTGATGTGTGGGTGGTGTATTGACATCCAAAGTATTAGGTGCAACTAAAACATTGGGAGGATTCGGGATCACCTGAGTGAGGAACAACCAAACTGGTAATCCAATAGTGATTCCTAGAAGACTCAGTGTGGTAACATATGGAGGACCAACGTTTCTAAATGAAGGAAAGGTATAAGGTTCCCCGGGGGAAGTGGTTCCTCCATTAGTACTCCCAGGATTCGATGCCATTAAAACTGACTCGACCTAAGGTCCACTAAGTAAAAAAAACAACACACGCTAAGAATCTAAGAAGCAATCAATCAAACAAACCTTCCTATGATGAAACCACTAGTTGGTGATGAAATCCAACGTCACAAGATTAAAATAAGAAGGGGCGGGGATAGAGTGGGTGGATCAGTTACGTTGGCGACCTACTTAACGGACTTACGCCTTGGTGCAAGCTTCCATGCAGTAATTGTGGATTTACCCTCCAAGGAGCCCGAGTGAGTTTGACCAACGTCTGTTTCAGGTACAGTGAGACTTCCCTTCACTGTCACCTTGTGTGAGACCCTAAAAATTGTGGCTACTAAGGTCACCAATTCGTAGTCATCCCCTGGGCCGGTACAGTTGACAGTCTAGTTGGAACGTATGGGCAGGACAACAAGTTCGAAATCAGCTTGAAAGGCTCCCACACACAATCGTGGGTATACCTTCCAGTGACCCCCAATATACGATCCGACCACTACAAACAGTTGGGCCATGGAGGGATAATCTCCGTAATTCACCCGAATGCGACCTCGTGCGTAACCCCTTGGTGAGAGGGGGATCCCAACAAGCCAATATGACAGTTGGATTTGACTCTCCCTACCGCAAGATACTAAGTTTTTTTGATAGATTTGGAAAGTTATCCTTTCAACCTATTCCAAAGACCTACACCTTAAACTAATGTAGGTTTTCTAACAAAGATGTAAAAAGTCTAATAGATTTTAGTTAAGTGTTGATTCTAGTGGTTGTTGTTTACTCAGAGGTTGTGCAAAAGTGAAACTGATGGAATGATGACTCAATTCTCAAAAATATGCATGAAATATGATAAGAAATCGTTTCTTTTCAAGGAATACCTATTTAAGGGAAAGAGGAAGAGTCGTTTTCACTATCAAACACTTGATAAGGAATGCCCTCAATCAATTTTGTTCTCAATCCAATCCAATATGATGCTACAACATTTTAGAAATGCAAACTAATATGCAAACTAATCATTAAGAAGTACTTTTTTCTTTTGTATGCGAATGATAATCAATTCAATGAAAAAATTCTCTTGCCAACTACCCTTTCATATCAAGGAGATTCGGACAAGAAAACGCAGATTTCGCAGAAACAACACACCCTTTTGCAATCAAACAAGAGAAAGAAAATAAAAAACGCAAAAGGAAGGAGAAATATATTGGATCAGATGACCTCAAAGAACCAAATGAGAAGAGTTACAGACTTCTAATGTCCTTCACTAGAGTTCTCGCTCAGTCGGATAGGAGAGAAGAAAGCAGGGGATTGATTTCACGCTCTCAACAGCAAAAACTCAAAAAGAATGAAGAAGGCTACAAAATATGAATATAAAAGTTCTTACTTCTCATGAGGAGGGATGAAAAGGTTCAAAGGAAGAAGCACTAAATCACAAAGCAGCTCAGCAAGTGAAAAAACAGGGTTTGGACCTGCAAAAATGCAAATTTTGAAGAGTTTTTGTGCAAAAAAGGACCAGCGCTCTGGTGTAAGGGACACCAAGGTGTTATAAAGATCTATTCAACACTCTTTGGGAGCGTTGGTGCCCTTCTAACAAGGCAGGGGAGCACTGGTGCCCTAAAACTCAGAAAAAAGGTCAAAAAACCCTAAATTTCAATGGAATTTTTGCAGTTAAGCTGAGTGTGATAGGCTAAGGGTCCAATCAGCATATGAGATCAAAAATATGGGGTGAACAAGGTTTGAAAACAATCAAGGGTAAGACAAGGTTTATGAGGAGAAACCAAAACTGAAAAGTTTCGATTCGATCCCCAGTGGAGTCGCCAGTTTCTGTTGAAGGAAAATCTCCCTGTGAACATGTAGATCTCCTCAAAGAGCTAGACTCTTAACTCTAAGACAAAAAGTGCTTATCATGGTCACTAACTTCCTTTTAGATCTAGGTGGAATAGTGTGTGAGAAGGAAGGAGAAGAGAAGTACCTTTAATCGACGTTTGTCCCTGCACGCTCCGAGTTGAGCTCCAATCTTTCGCTCCTCGATGAATTATGTAGACAAACAAAGTACGACCACTTCCTACTCTATTAAGGTTAGCCCTAAATAGATCTATTTGCTAGAGAGACAAATTCATGTGAGATTGAACATGAATTAGAAAGAAACAGGCCAAGCAAATCATATTAATGAGGACAAAACATTACTTACAGCAGTAGATGGATTGCAACAGTTCTGCCAAGTCCTCCTTGTCTAACCCTTACTCAAAAGATCCACGATCTGAATGACGATAGCTTCACCAATTTCTCCCTATGATATCATAGGTCTCTTGTTTCCAAATCACCTCTGTTCCAGCACCACTTATGAGAACATAAGTCTGGTGTCATTCTTCATTTCCATCCTCCTTTTACCATGAGAAAGCTTGTTTATATAGCCTTGGAGAGGCTTCAACCACTTGAGATATCCTTGGGGAAGTTGAGAATTTTCCTCCTTCAGTTGAGGATCTGCCCTAAGATCATGGTTGGACTAGGGATTTGAGCTCAACTTCTTTCTAAGAATGAAAATATCCTTCCCCCATTCATCTCAACAACTTAACCACTTCCCAGAATAGGCAGCGCTCCCTCAAAAGGGCCATCATAGCATTGTAGCGCTCCCTAGTAGGCTTTAGGGGGGTGCCAACACTCCCTAAAGACACCAGCACTCCCTCAGAATGGCCAAAGAGCTTTATAACGCTCCCAAACAGTGTAAGGGGGGGCGCCAGCACTCCCAAAGGAGGTATAGGGGAGCGCTCCCCTCCAAAAACTTAGTTTTTTGAGTGTTTTCATATGGCAAAAGGTTCATGAGCCCGTTGACTCATTTCTCTTCTTCCAAATCAGATGTTTGAGGTGTTTCAAGTGTCCTTCTCATGTCGTTATAGGCACAACATAGGCATCATGGCAGTATGCTTCCCTGACACTTGCAACACTTGTGAGCAAAATGTGATACTTACGACACTTGTAATGACGACACTTCCGACACTATCGAAGTGAGTAATTTTGGCGTGTAACAACTGGAAGTAGAACTTACATAGGCCTAGAAAGCATTAACTCAATCCAGGAAGAGATGGGCACTATGGAAGAATACCAAGCATACCAATCTCAGGCACAGGGTGTCACCATTGATAAACTAAAGGCAGAGCTAGGACAGGCCCAACGAGCATTGGCTGAACACCAAGATGACATGGTCACTAGGACTGAACATCAAAATATTGTTAAACACTGAAGTATGTGACAGCAACAGAGAATGAGACCTATGCTGCCCTCACCAGAGCCCAAGGGAAGATAAAAAAGGTGCAAACCCAATTATAAAAATCTTTGGAGTAAATCAAAGACATATTTGATGTCTACTATGATGCTATTAATTGCAGAGCCCCTGCCACCAATTACACTTTATTCTTGCTGGAACGATATATGTTATTAAGAGTGAAGGCCATCAAAGCAGACAAACCTATTTCCTTCGCCACTGTACCTTAGTTTATTTCATGTTTCAAAGAGCAAGACGAAAAGGTACAATACTTTTTGTGTGAATTGTACTTTCATAATTTCATTCTAGAAGAAAAGAGGGAAGATAACCCTGGCCCATTCATAGATGACATACAGTTTCAGGCATTTATGTCATTTATTCAGAACCAATTCAGATGGGTTAAAGCTCATAAAACCTTCCTAAAGAGGGAAGCTGGGCTAGATCTCTAGGTTAGGGGAGAACCTCCAAAGTCCTTTCCAACCATTATGCGACATAAAACCTTTATGAAAATAGGGGGGGTCATAGACTCATTATCCCCTATCCATCTACAGGTTATACATTCAGGTATCACTCTATTTAGGGAGCTTAAGGAGGAAGCTCTTGTTGCTTCTAAATTGAGATGGGATGCATCCTCCAGTGAAGTAAAGAGTAGGGAACCCTTTGGGTAGAGGAATTTCTTTGCAGCTACCTACAGAATAGAGAGGTATTCTAGATTTCTCCAAGAGGAAGGGCCTACTTGGATTGGGTTTAGATATAATCCCCCTATCATCTGGTTCCCTCCAGAAATTTACAAAAAATAATATCAAATTAAAAAGAAAAGGGAGAATGTTGCTTTTGGAGAACTCAATAGAAGTAATGGGTTCAAAAGGCCTGGTGAACCAACCTTTCCACCTTACAACATTACTTCTTTACATGTAATATCTCAGCTTGCATGAAGACATGCAAGAAGGTAAGCTGGGGGGTATGTTAGGTTATGAAAAAGGTATAAATATCTTCCTTTTTCCCACATTTCATGATATCATCTTCATTGACTTTTCGATTATTTAGGAGAAAATAGAATAGAAAATGAATAATATACTCTTTAGCGTTATTATTGAAGTTATATTACATAGATCCTAAAATATGATCGGAATTTTCTGGTTTTATTACAGGATTGGTTAAGTATTGTCAAACCCAAGATAGCAAAGGAAATCTTGAAGATACGCAAGGTATTGGAGGTTGAAGACTTTATGGTGCAAGGTAGTTTTGAAGATGATCAAGTTTCTTATATTGTAACTTTATAATAGTAAAGAAATCTTGAGGATCTCTCAATCCTCAGGATAGCTTAATTTACCCATGTTATTGTAATATATAAGGGGTAAATAGATCTTGAAAAGATATAGAATAATTGCATCCAAGAACTCATAACTTAGAATTGTTATGCGTTGGCAATTTTTGTAAAATGTTGTACCAGCTATGAAATTTATAAAAGTGTTGAGCGGTTTTAACATTTCTATATACTGAGTTTCAAATAAAAGTGCTTCTAAGGACCAAGGGCCCATTCTAAAGGAGCTACTTTTCAACCTGTAATTGTATCAGTTCAATTTATGTTTTTTGATTCGATTCTCTTTTATAGAAGTTAAATGAACGCATCAGTGTGTTGATGATTTTATGTCAATTTCAAAATATAGATATTTCCTTAAGCATTAGATGATTGCCGCTCCAATTCCCGTTACTGAGATTGATGCATGATAGTTCCTCATAAGTTCACATTTACTTAGTTTACATTTTTTGTTCCTTTCCATTAGAATATAGTTGTTGTTCCTTTCAATAGAAATACGATTGTTGTCTCTTTTCGATTAGATTACAGTCTCTATTTCTTTCCACAGATAGAGTAATTTGCTTTTTTCTTTCTAGCAATTGGATTCATAATAATAGTCATTTCTGTAGGTCTTTATTTAGATACAATTACTTCTCTTAAAATGAATTCAATAGATTAATTAGTTCATTTCCATTTCACAGCTTTAGATTTCAATTCTTAGAATATTTAATGAATGGTTGAGGAACTTGATTGTTGATAAACTCATATTTTCTTTCACTACATGATTCTGGCCTCTACGAGCTATTTGCATAGACTTTGCCGATATTCTTTGAGATAAAAGACGAATCCTCGGGTTGATAAATTAATGTTAAACTAAGACTGTTTTCAGACATATTTAGACCCAACAGATGGATGTTCCCCTTGTGGAGCAGTTCTTGGATCTGTCGCTTGATCTCCTCATTCTCTAACAAAGAGTAGCGATAGACTAGCCCATTGGGCAGCAGTGTGTCGGGGGTCAGATCGATGGGGTGCTTGACTTGGCAATGCAGAGGTACCCCTATAGGTGAGGAGAAGATATCTGAGTATTCTTCCATGACCTTATCTACTTGCTTCTGCTGTGTGGATAGGTCGGTCGTAGAGACCCTGGATGTGGCTATGATCTTTCGCTTATTGTGAGAGCGAATCATAAAGAAGACAAACTTCCCCGTCTAAGAGATGA
>JASDQU011402414.1:507-15785 GCA_032191745.1 Picea mariana | reverse complement strand
TAATTCTTTTCTTTAATTGTCTTCAGGGCCTACATGTACAATTCACTTTGTCATCTTCAAAAATTAATTTCTCCTCAACCATGAGGATCCACGTGACGTTCCACATACCACCGGAAAGAGTATGATGTATAATATCCATCCATGGGTGTTGTATCTTCATTTTCATTTTCCTTCATGTCCAAATAACTTCATCAATCTTCTGGTCCAAAACCCATGACTAGGGTTGACATCAATGACAACAACCAATCTTCCAACACAAGAAGTCTTTGGACCCTACGACTAATGCTCAATTCACCAAGAAACAACTCTAAACAAAAATCTCACCTAGAGAGTATGGCGATGGGTCTAACAACCACTCCACAAAAACCAGTCTCTCACCCAGAGAGAGTGCTCATAGTCCGTGAACCTGAATCTTCGACGATAGAATTTTGGTTACACCCCCACAACTCTGTGTAATATTCTCTGGGAAGATAAGGTAATAATGATATTTTCCATACATTCTAACCCCCTTTTGGTCATGTGTAATACCTCTAAGTTGAACCGCAGTTGAAATATAATTATAAGTATGTGTATAGGCCGGTGAGTCGAGAACCTCTTTTGGCCAAAGAGCCTATTTTGTATTATGTATTTCCACTTGGAAATTAATGAAAGAAAACATGACTGCATGTAAACCATCGTGACAAGAAGAGTAAGGATGGTAAAGTCCACTAGAATGGGAAAGGGGGCCTAAGAGTCTAGAAAACAGGCTAATCTAAGGGGGATTAAGACAAAAAGGAATATTTTATCAATATTCCTAAAGTTAAAGTCTAAAATAGGGTTTAATGCATTTTATCCTAAGTCCCTATGAGAAAATATATCACCATGTCATGGAACCATGTGTGGCCCATGTAGTGTCCAACCTGACAAGTGTCAAGTTGGGAACATGCACATAAGTTTTGGGGACTTTAAATTATTCATCCACGATTCGATCAATATTCACCCACCTCACCTCCCTGCTATAATCAATACTTTAATGTTGCCATTAACGTACATGTACCTATACCAGGGAGCATGTATTATTTTGTTGAAGAGCACCGAAAGTGAATTTTTAAGTTGAAGAGGTGGGTTGTCAGGCCTGTGTGCATTCTCTCCAGGTGAAAGAATTGTTAAGTTGAAGAGGTGGGTTTTCAGGCCCGTGTGCATTCTCTCCAGGTGAAAGAATTGTTAAGTTGAAGAGGTGGGTTGTCAGGCCTATGTGAATTCTCTTCAATTTAGAGAATTGCTAAGTTGAAGAGGAAAGCTCTTAGGCTCATTTTCATTCTCTCCGGGTGAGAGAATTGCAAGGAATTGGATTCCCAGAGGTGCCATGTTGTCATCACAAAACTATGATATTTTTTGTTCGGCTTGTTTTCGAAGACTAGAAGGGAAGTGGGAATCCATAGGGGGCACACTTCTTGGGTGGGATAAACATGTGGGGAAAGTAGATTCTATGGAACTTGGCACATGTATTATTCCTATCCATATTGTTAATAAATCATGAAGGGAAGTGGGAAACCATAGGGGGCACATTTCCTGGGTGGGACAAGCATGTGGGGAAAGTAGAGTCTGTGTAACTTGGCACCTTTATTATTCTTGTCTGGATTGTTTTTAATGCATGGAGGGAAGTGGGAAACCATAGTGGGCACACTTCATGGGTGGGACAAGCATGTGGGGAAAGTAGAGTGTGTAAGATTGTTGTTGAACGTGGCACCTGTATTGAGATATTGTTGTTGTTGAGAGGCCTCTAGGGATATATTTCCCTTTCCCTAGTGGATTTCAATCCCATCTCAGGGGTGAATTATTCTTATATTGTGGGGAACAATGTCTATGATTGGGAGGAAATTCATAGGTCTACATGCAGTTGGTGTTTATTTCATAAGGTAAGTGTCTATGGTGTGCTTATTTCAATTAATAGGTGTAATTATGACTTTTCTATCATGAAGTATCTATTATTAATTATATGTATGAATTGTTGTTGTTGTGCATTATTTATATTCCACATAACTCTTCATAAATCATGTGTTGAGTATTAGTGTGCAAAATACTATGAATTTTGGTCATAATTAATTTCTATTCGTAGTACTGTTTATGTAATATTCACTATAAAAATTGTATAAAAATTATAAAGATGATGTAAACTGGTAATTATGTCATGGGTTCCATAATTATCATTATCGCGAGCATATTGGCGATGAGACTGGTTCAATAATGGAGTTTGTAGTTGTAATACCCTGAAAATGTTTATCAATGACTATGTTTATATCCTTAACTGTCTATGTAGGATTAATAATTGTACATATGATAAGTGGGGTAATTACCCATATTGTTAAAATTAAAGTTAAGTGAGTAAAAACTCGGTATTCTAGGTTGGAAAGGCATTAAGAAGCTACAAACTATGCACTGAATGCAAATTCTCACCCTTAAATTGTGCTGAGAAAATATTAATAGTTTGGGGTGGGTCTTACAACCTCCAGATGGTCCTAAGAGTCTTAGGAAGGCCTCTGAGAAAAACTCAAAGCATTAAACACTAGATTTGTACTAATTTAAGGGCGTTGGGGTAGCATTGGATATGGGATGCCAATGAAAAGACTCTGGGAGAACCTTCTCCACCATAGGATATATCAAGATGACGTCTCCCACCCAATACACAGAATAAAGTTGTCCTAACCTAGAAGGTCATGCCAGGAATTAGTGATGAGGTGTATCCCATGTGAGTCCACATGGATGGTCCACGTGGAGGGTGGCTATGGTGCCATGTTGCATGGTGTAATAATATTTAGAGAAACGAAGGGTGACATGGTTTGAGTGTCACATGTCCAAGATGAAAGATAGTGTTGGGTAGGTCCACGTGTGTAAAATGTAGGTAGTGGACACATGAGCATGGTGGTTTCACACAGATATAAAAGTGACTGGACTTAGAAGCATGGTAGGTTCACACAGATAGAAAAGTGACTAAGTGTTGATACTTTCAAACAAAATTATGAATGGGTGGAAAAAAATTGTAAGTCTGTGATTCCATGATTCTATGTGGATGGAAAAAATGGCTAAGTGTTGAGACTTCTCAGATAACTTATTAAAGGAAGGCACATAATCATGTGTCTGCGAGTCTGTGAATGAAAAAGAATTTAAGTGTTGGTGGCGGGTTCATGAGAGGTATGAATATAGACCATGCGTTCACAATACCACCACCACGAGTTTGTGAATATAGTAAGGTTGTTATAATAAACAAAAAATTCGATAGCCCATCCCTTAGAAGTTAAATAGGGGATCAGGTATGTTACATCAAGAGATCCTGCAAAAACCATGCTAATGATAATAATGAAACAATAATTCCCAAGATACACTAAGGCTGGAAATATATATTACATGCCTTCCACTTGACACTTGTCATCTCCAAAAGTATGTTTAAGTCACTTGGTGGCCAGTTCCTTATCCTCGGGAACTTAGGATAGAATAATATATCTGACATTACACTTTTCCTAGAAATATTATTAAAATATTCCCCATGACTTATGATTCACCCACTTTTCACTTTCTCTAGTGGAGTAGGCCCCCCATCTCTTTTCGTCTGAGTTAGTCAACATGCAAGGATGCAATATTAAATTAATAAACATGATTAAATTTACATGGATATGCGCATTGGCCTATATATGTCCAAGCTCACCAGCCTCATAATTACACAAACTCGTCAGCCTCAAAACATAAATATTCATTTCCACACACTAACCTAAGTGCGTGCAACACAGTGCAATATGCAAGCTTTCCTAGGTGCACCCAACACGCAGAATGTGCACACCTTGTCTTTCTAACAATTCTCTGCACACTTGTTTTGATGCGCACAACACCATAACCAAGTGTCCTTGGGTCACCAACCTAAGAATACAATAAATTTGCACTTGGCTACAACAAATCACCAACCTATTTGTACAATTAGAAAGGGTTCTGGATCAGACACATTACAACCACATCTTTCAGATCTTTGATTCGTCTATATAATTAAATTCCTATCCCAACAGATGATCCCATGTAATTTTTAAAAGAGGGTGTGGTTTTTTCATAGATAAAGGTCATTTGATGGGGGCCATGTCATTTTGTAAAATATTGTAAACGTTTGTTGACGGAAGTGGGGCCAACATTGAAGAATATGGACCATAAAATAGGGTGACCATATTGTTGAAGGGTTTGATTGATCTGGGATATTTTCATCATGACTTATAAAAAATTGTATTAAATGAGAATATATTAATGTGCACCATTAAAGAAGCGAAAATTGAAAATGAAGAGACATAAGCATCATATCTGAACACAAAAACTTGATAACAGAGTTTGTCCTAGGTAGAATATGTCTCTGGGTCTTGGTCTCAAATGGGTAGGCTCTTTCATTAACTCAACAAAAGAATTTGGAAAAATACATAAATATACCTCATTCTAATATCAAGCTGTAGAAATAATGCTCAGATCAGAAAAAAGACATCACCACTCAATTTGTGGCATCAAATAACCTAAACATAACTGTCTCCAGGCCTCGATCTGACTCTGGCACTCCCATGCCCAAGAATAAATCCGTCTCGATCTTCATGCCCTCTGCAACCTGCAATAATGACAGAACCCGCCTCGTACTCCATGCCCATAGTTGTACATCCATACCTCCCCCTTATGGATGGGCATAACCTGACTTAAATAGAAATGTGGTGGATGGATTTACCAACATGTTTATTGGTGAGCTGGTTGTTGGCACTATAATTAAAACGTTATATGTGGGGGGAGGTCCCAGGGTCAAACCTGTGGGCCTCCCTTTTGGGCCATTGGTGAGAAACCCCACTATATTTGGATACCAGACTCTATCTCCGGTGGATGTGCTAGATACAACGAGACCTCCGCCAAATTTGGCGAGGGTCCATTTATATATATATTTTTTAGGTCATGGGCCCTCCTTGGGAATTTCAAAGGTGCCACATGTCGCTCGTTGATTGGTCCACGTGGAATCCATTTATTGTCCCACCTTATCACTGACGTCACCTCCATGTCAATATGTACATTACATGTGGTGCTTTCTAGGTGGTGCCACATGGCATCACCTGGGGGTGCCATGTGGCATTTTTCTACTGGTCTGCATGGACCCTTGAAAAGCCTATTGGCAGGTGACACATGGCATCCTTTAGTGATGCCACATGGCATGATGACATCAACAACCATCATGATGATGTCACCATGCCATGTCAGCTACTAACTTCATGCTGACATCAACAGTACAGATGATGATGTGGCCCTTATTGACTTGTCATGTTTGACCACAACTTTGACTGTGAATATCTTTCAATCCGTAACTTTGTTTGATGAGCCATTTTCACCATTATAAATATTGCGACGCACTCTTCACGATCATGTCATTTTCGTTGAGTTTTGGAAATTTTGAATTTTTTCCCTTTCTCTATCTGTTGGATCCATTCTGAGCGTTATGAGTTTCCTCTATGAGTTCTGAGTTATTCTTAGCCATATCTGGATCCTTTTTGGATCATGCCTGCCCATTGAGATCGTTTTGAACCACTAAAATATTTCATCAATCAACTGGAAAGTGAGGGAAGAGTCCCCTCACTTTGTCCTTCTTGATCCACTTTTCCTTGCTTGGATGTGTGCCTTTTAACACTACTTGAAGATAATCAACATCACCCCTACGTGAAGTCCTCATTCTCCTGTCCAGGATGATATATTCTTGTAGCTCATCCAAGTACTCAGGTGAAAACTCATCGACTGAAGGTATTAAACCTTCCTCATCTTGATCCATGATAATGGGAGGCTCAAACAGTTTCAAGTTCTAATCATTCACAATTGAGTAAATATGCATATAAGGTGGAAGATCCAAACGAAAAGCATTGGTACCACTTTTATTCAAGATAGTGAAGGGTCCATAACGAATGGGATTGATTTTCTTGCCTTCACCCTTCAATATCTCCTTGTTGATGTAAAGCCATACCCGGTCTCCAATATGGAACTAATGATCAATCCCGTGCTTGTCATGCTAAGCTTTATACTATGATTGACTTTTCTCCAACTGTTCCCTGACTTCCTGGTGTATTTGCTAGATCCTCTAGATGAACTTGTAGGATTTTTCCTCTGTTCATTCTTCATTCACAACAGCATCTCTCCCATACATCAAGTCCAAAGGAACCTTTGGTAGGTACCCAAAACCTATCTCAAAAGTTGAAATCTGAGTGGATGAATGTAAATCTTGGTTGTATTCATGTTTTACATAGGATATTTGTGCATCCCATATCTTGGGATGCTTGCTGCAATAGCCTCGAAGAAAAAGTACCATTGTTCAATTTACCACCTTTGCCTGTCCGTCGGTCTGTGGATGGAAAACAATGCTCCTCTTCAATTTGGTGTCCATCACTCTCCACAAGCTAGTCCACACGTCCTTAAGGAATCGAGTATCTCGATCCCAGACAATGGATGTGGGTAACCCAAAGTGAACCCAAACATGCTGAAAGAAGAGATTAGCAGTTTTCTCAGCAGTGATCTTCTTTTTACATGGCATCAAGATACACACCTTGTTGAACCTATACACTACCACATACAAATGGAAACTTGACACTGAGGGGGGGGGGTGAATCAATGTTACAAAACTTTGGACAATTTTCCACTTTTCATAACTTAACTGAAACAACATATATTTATTTCATTTTCTCAACCAATATATAAAATAATAAATACTTTATTTATTTATTTTACTTGAATGAATACATAAGATCAATCTTTGAATTTCATCTCCAAACAATTATGAGAGACCCAGCTCTCTGTTACAAGACCCAACTTGTAGTTCTCAGATCCAACTGAGAAATGAGGAATCCAACCCTGATAACAAGTCCCAGCTTGTTGATCTCAAATCCAACTGAGATGTGAGGAATCTAATCCTCATACAAGACCCGTCTTGTAAACATGCACCAACCTAATAGAATGAACCTTCACTCAATCCATTATATATAAATATATATATTTCAATAAATTCAACTACTCTTTCTTCTCACCATTATTTATTGTTTATATGGTATTCCAACTGGCGTGAATTTGAATCATTGCATCTTTTGATTTTTAACCAATGTACCTTTTCATTTAAATGATAATATTAATCTTTAAATAATATCATTTTTCATTTTTATTCTTTATTCATAATGCTCATGAATTAACTCTCTTTTAATCATGACTTTGTGTTGGTTCTTTTGTCTTCATGAGTTGATCAAATACATATATCAACTCATTATATTGTACTCATGCTTCTATTGTGTTCTCAGTTCACCAACATATCATTTTTTATCTTTTATCGATTCTCTGTATTGTTCTAGTGTTAACTCTCTATCGAATTAAATTTGTATGAGGCACTTCCTTCAAACCATTTACATATGATCATATGCGCAAAACCATGGGATTATTGATTTAAGCGTTGCCTCTTCTTTTACCCTTACTTCTCTATTTCATACGAACGCAAGTGGTGACCAGGTGCTAGGCTAAATAAGTGCTCGATCACTTGTCAAGATCGACGATCATGTTTTAATCACATAATGATATGGAAAACTGTCATTACTTTGGGACTTCGTCCTTCGCGACTTCCAACCTCTATAATATTTCAAATCTCCTGAAGCAGATTTCTCCATAGTAGATCAAATGGTTGATATTTTATTTGCACGATGAACGGTTCTTGTTCATTTTAGAACTTCAGAACTTCGGTAATTTGCTGGTGGTGAAACTCCTAAAGTACAAACACCTGAAGTGACGTAACTTGATGACGTGGCACTGACTGAGTGGAAACCACGTGTTACTTAGATTCGTGACTTACACATACATGAAATGCCAACTACACTTTGACACTTGTCATCATCTGATTGCGCCACGTGTCCTTGCTGAAATGGATCTCCTCATGTGGCACATGTTATTCTCCTAGATCTAATGGTTGTCCTAACTACTAAAATATATCTCAGATCGACGGTTGAGAGTGACTTCAGAACTTTGGCCTTCAGGTGAACTCATATATATTTTGAATTGTTTTTTTCCAAAGTGGTCAGCACCGAAGTTGACCACTATTCTGATCCAACGACCATCATGTATTGTTCAGATCCAATGGTCCTCATTTACTTCGAGACTTCGGGGCTTCAACCTTCATCTTTTCTTATATTATCCTTCCACTTTATATATATCAGATGGTCAATATGACTCCCCAAATATTTCTCATATCGGACGACTCATGTCGTCTTCARAACATTTGTGGCTTACACTATCCTTGCACTTTACTCGATCCAATGGTTGGTATATTATCTGATGTGTTCCTCGGATCACATGACTCATGTCAACTTCGGGACTTCARCCTTCAGGTAATCTTACTTGTTCCCAACCCTTTTCTGCTGAAGTCGTCAACGTCAAAGTTGACCATTGTCAATCTAACGATTCCCCTTTTCTATTCCAGATCAATGACTAATACTTAACTCTAGATCAAATCTTGATCTAAAAGCTGGGTAACATCCCAAATMTCCTTCCACTCAACTTGATCCAATGGTCAAGAATGCTTCTGGAGTAGATGAATGATTAGGGATGATTGTGGGGTCCCAACTAGCACGACGTTTAAAAATATCACCGAGCTCTGCAATGGAAACTTCTCGTTGGTAGTGGAACTGATGCCAAGCATAGATCTATCGGCGGGTGATGATCGATGGTCTAGACTAATTGTGGGATTGGAATTAACGCATTGTTTAATTCTCCCTTCGTGCTCCGTAATCAATCCCTACCCTTGATCTAGTTCTTTCATATCCAACAGTCATGACTTGATCTGATCGTTTACTAGTCCTCCAACAGTCTTTCTCCTGTAACTCCCAGATTTGACAGTCGAGATATAATTCTTCAAAACTCTGACTTCACCTCGATCTAACGATCTATATTCTGATCTGTTCATCGTTATTTATCCCGAGCTTTCAATACAATGTGCTTCGTTACTTATTTTGTACATGGATTCTCTGCATGCTACCTCTCCTGATCTTTAGAGTGGATTCCTCTCCACCTCGCATTATGTCTTTTGCGTGACTACTCTTTAAAACTATCTCAATGAGAAAGATTATTTCTTGAATCCTTTGGAGTTTTCCTGTGGGGATTTCGATCCTGATGGAATTTCTACAATGCACTCTTCCTTATCAGCTTTTATTAATGTCCTTTTTTTCTGAGATTGAATCTCTACATACTGTTTGACATTTTCATTCTCTGCATATTGTTTGACATTTTCATTCTCTTCTAACTGTTTTACTGTTGACATCAATGACAATTCATTAATGATAACTCATCAATGGAAATTCATCATAACATCTTATCATCACACCACAATGACATTAACTTTTGACATTAATGACAATATATCAAAGACAATATTTCCAACATTATACACAGGGTGATTGTTCATCCCATAACTTGGGACACTTCCTGCAGTATCCTCGACGAAAAAGTACCATTGTTCGACTTACCACCTATGTCTGTCCGTCGGTCTGTGGATGGAAATCAATGCTCCTCTTCAATTTGGTGTACATCATTCTCCATAAGCTAGTCCAAAATTTCCCAAGGAATCGAGTATCTCGATCGGAGATGATAGATGTGGGTAACCCAAACATGCTAAAATAAGAGATTAGCAATCTACTCAGTAGTGATATTTTTTTTACATGGCTTCAAGATACACATCTTGTTGAACCTATACACTACCCCATACAAATAATCATAACCCCTTTTGGTCATTAGTAAACCCCCTACAAAATCCATGGATACACTTTCCCATGGATGGGATGGAACATAAAGTGGTGATTATAGCCCCAGTTTTCTATTAGTGGGCTTACAAGTAGAACACATCACATAGCCCTTTACATATTTAGTTACAATTTCATTCATTTGAGTCAAGCAACAAAACCTCTGCAAATGAGCCATAGTTTTTCCCACCCCAAAATTTCCATACACAAGAGAACTATGAACTTCTCGTATTACACGGACTCGTTCACTTGTAGGAATACATAGCTTTCCAAGATGGTAGAGTAGTTTTCCTTGCAGACAATAGTTCTCTACCTGTGCACGAAGGGTTAGATTCACATATACTTCTTTAAAATATTCATCGATAGCATATTGTTCTACATAGATATCATGAGATAAAGAAGTATTCTTCAAAATAACAGAAGCAACAATAGGAGGTCTAGAAAGCTTATCAGATACCTTGTTACTTGTAAACATTTTGTACTTGATTACCAAGTGAAATTGTTGTAGAAACCCCATCCACCTATACTGTCGAGATTTTTACAATTTGGTCTATGCTTGAAGATACTGTAAGGGTTGATGATTTGTATATATGATTGTTTCCTTCCCCAACAAGTAGTGTTTCCATTTCTTTACGCTCTGGACTAATGCATACAACTCTTTATCATATGTAGGATAGTTAACAACAACTTGGTTAAAAGTTTCAAAGTGGTGATAGATAGGCTTACGATATTTCATTAATACTGCACCCATGGCGTATCCGTTGGCATCTGTCCCGATATCAAAAGGCTGTTGAAGATTCAACAGTGCTAATACGTGTGTGGTACTAATCTTCTCCCTCAAAATATTGAAATCTTTTTGTTGCTTCCCTTCCCTTTGAAAAGTGTTCTTCACACTGGTTAAGGCATGAAAAATAGTTTCTATAAAGGATAAGTTGGGAATGAATCTCCCCCAATACTATCATGCACCTAAGAAGATTCTAACTTCGGTTACACTTTTTGGCTCAGGCCATTTTACAATTACACCAATTTTGGAAGGATCAATTTTCAGTTGTCTTCCTCCTACAATATGACCTAAGTACACAAGTGAAGTCTTGCCAAATTCACATTTAGACAGTTTTACATACAACTTTTCCCTTTGCAAAGTATCCAATACTTTCTTTACATGCCTCACATGCTCATCCCAAGTCCCACTAAAAACAAGAATTTCGTCTAAATATGCAATCACAAAGTTATCTAATAAAGGCATGAATACATCATTCATCACACGCATGAAAGTTTTCGGAGAATTACAGATCCCAAATGACATATCCACTGTGCAAATCCAACTTATTGAAATAGACAACATTCTTCAATTGATCAAGTAAATCATCTATGCAAGGAAGAGGGTATCAATTTTTCACCATGATTTTATTTAAGGCTTGGTAATCGACACACATTCGCCATGTGCCATCCTTCTTTGGCACCATCACAATCGGAGAACCACAAGGATATGAACTGGGCCTGATGATCCCTTGATCCAATAAGCATTGTACCTGCTTATTGATTTTTTTCATATCCAAAAATGACATCCTGTACATGCCCACATTAGGAAGGGGATAATCCTGCCGAAGATGCATCTCATGCTGGATTTCCCTCTTAGGAGGTAATCCATCTGGTTCCTAAAAAATATCATCATACTTAGAAAAAATATCAATTAATTCCTTTTTATGAGATGGATCAAACCCTTGGAAAGCGTGGGATGTCCCGACATATTTCTCTCTAACGACCATGAGTACATATCTCTTATTAGTGTTTATGATTCTTTTCATTTTCCCTGCACTAACAAGTGTTGTATTTACCCTCATGTTGTGAGTTCTAACAATGTATTCCACTCCCCCTTTAGTAAGGTGGTATTTGTTCTCATGACGAAAGAAGACTTCTTTTCTATCATAAAGATAAGGACTTCCCAACACTATGCCACATATATCAAGTGGTACAACATCCAAATCCACTTCATCAATCAATTTTGAAGTAATAGCAAATCTGATCCTACATTGTTTTGTGACATTAAGTTTTTTTTTATCACATACCCAACCAAGAGGATAATGCTTCAAATGTGGTTTCATTTCAAGATCCATCTTCTTGACAAGTGCTTTAGATATTAAGTTTACTTGGGAACCCAGATCAAATAATGTATCTATCTTAGTATTTTTAGATACAACCCTTATATGAAATAACCCATTCCTCTTTTGTTCATCAACATGAGATTCATCATTGGAACTAGAACTAGCATGAAGATAATATTTACCTTGTACTCCAACCACTGTGATCTTTTCTTCATCTCCTAAATTGGAACCAAGATCTTGTTGCACTGTAGCAATGGTATTTGTCTTCCCCTTTTCAGTGAACTGTTTCAATTTCTTTTCTGGATGGAGTTTCCAACAGTGTTCTTCATCATCACCTCTCTTCTTGCAATGAGTGCAAGATGGTTTTCCTCCTTCTCTCGTCACTGGAGTGGTCTTCTTGTCCTTCCTATTAAACTTCTTCAAAGTCTTTTGTGGGAAATTGGAAGGTTTCTTTGTGGGATCTTCTTGAACATGTTTCCCCCTATTCTCAAGCTAAGTGGCTTGCACACAAACTTCGTCAAGACTAGTGGGGTTAAACAAGAGAAAAGTATGTTGAATATAACTGTGAAGTGCACCAATATACTTCATTAAAGTTTCATAAGAATCCAAAGCATTGTTCAATGAAATAGCTTTCTTCCTAAATTCTTCTGTGAAAATTTGTACAGTTTGTCCTCTACTTTTCCTTAAAGTTTTCCATTCCATCATTTCTTTATGTAAATACCCTAATGGATAAAATTGCTTCCTTATCACTAATTTAAATTTTTACCATGAGGAAAGAACCTTACCAAACTTACTTATGTCCTGAAGCTTTCTTTCCCACCATACGAGAGTGATGCCTTCCAACCGAAGAGAATCCAGCTGCACTTTAACTTCCTCTTCATTAATATGATGGACACGAAAATACACTTCAACCTGTCGCATCCAATTATCTCGCTTTTCAGGATTATCATCTCCATTAAACATAGGTAAGGCAAATTTTACATCAAGCTTTAATAATGGTTTCTTAAAAGAGGATTTATGGCTAGAATGATGAGAATGATGAGAATTCTTAGAGGAAGAATACCTAGAACTCGAAGGTGAAGATGGAGGCTCAAGAGGATCTCCTCCATCCCCTTGGTTTACCAAAGCATCATCATCTGCATGTGATTCCTTTTTCTTCCCTTTATTCTTCATCCTCTTCTCGTAATCTCCGTACATTTGTTAAACCATTTCTGACATGTGATAAAAGACCATGTGAAAGTTTTTCTCTTGTTCATCACGCTTGTCCTCTTCTACCATTTTTTTCCTTCTGGATACACGACCAACTTTGGGATTGAAAGTCTTAAGAGTTCATTCACCCTTATTATGCTTGGCCCTAGTAAGAATTCACACTCAACAATTCAATTCAAATATGAATTCTCTGATACCAACATGATCCAGGATCTTTTCATCGTGACTTATAAAGAATTGTATTAAATGAGCATAAATTAAAGTGCACCATTAAAGAAGGGAAAATTCAAAATGAAGAGACATAAGCATCAGATCTGAACACAAAAACTTGACAACAAAGTTCATCCCTGATGGACTACATCTCTGGGTCCTACTCTCAAATGGGTAGGCTCTTTCATTAACTCATCAAAAGAATTTGGCAAAATACATAAATATACCTCATTACAAAATCAAGTTGTAGAAATAATGCTCTGATTAGAAAATAGACATCACCACTGAATTTGTGGCGTCGAATTACCCAAAAATGTCTGTCTCCACGCCTCAATCCGGCTCTGGCACTCCCAGGTCCAAGAAGAATTTCATCTCGGTTTTCATTCCCTCTGCAACCTACAATAATGATAGACCCTTCCTTGTAATCCATGCCCACAGTCGTACGGTCATGCCTCGCCCTTCTGTCTGGGTAGAACCTGGCTTAAATAGAAATGTGGCAGACGAATTTACCAACAGGTCTGTTGGCGAGTTGGTTGTCGGCACTATAATTAAAACGTTATATGTGGGGGGAGGTCCCAAGGTCAAACCCATGGGTCTCCCTTTTGAGCCATTGGTTATGACCCCGGCTATATTTGGATACCGTCCTCTATCTCTAGCGGATGTGCTATATACAGCGGGACCTTAGCCAGATTTGGCGGGGTCCGTTTATATTTTTATTTTTATTTTTCGGTCACGAGCCCACCTTCGACATTTCAGAGGTACCATGTGTTGCCTATTGATTGGATCACCTGATTTCTGATGTCACCTCCACGTCAATATGTACATGACATGGGGCGCTTTATGGGTGGTGCCACGTAGCATCATCTGTGGGTGCCACGTGGTATTTTTCTACTGGTCCACATGGATCCCTGAAAAACCTATTGGTGGGTGACACATGGCAACCTATGGTTCTACCCAGTGGCATGCTGGCGTCGGTAACCGTCATGCTGATGTCACCCTGCCATGTCAGCTTCTGACGTCAGCAATATGGATGATGATGTGGACCCTATTGACTTGCCATGTTTGACCACAACTTTGACCGTGAATATCTTTCAAATCGTAACTCTGCTTGACGATTTGTTTGCATCGTTAGAAATCTTGTGACGCGCTCTTCATGATAATGCCATTTTCACTGAGTTTTGGGAAATTTTTTCCCTTTCTCTATCTGTTGGAGCCATTCTGAGCGTTCTGATTTTCCTCTATGAGTTCTAATTTATTCTTATCATTCTATGGATCCTTTTTGGATCATTGATCTTCCTACTATGGAGAGGATTCTTGGGGGGATCCTATCTGGAATGTAGTCATGGTAGCCTTGGGAGGCTACCACGTAGAGGATAATCATGGTACAGAGAGACAATGTTGCAAGGACTCTATTTTTCTGAGTAGGTGATTACATTGAAAATAAATTTGTTTGAGGTGATTGTCTCTCCATGTAAATAACCCATATTTGTTGGCATGATGAAGTTATCCATGCCCAACAAGTCACCAAGAATTAGTATATGTACATGGTGGCATCATGATATCTATATATTGTTAGATATTATGATCCCAAACTACTTAGTATAATATTATTTTATTATACTTAGGATTTTCTATAATATATTTAGTTAGATTAGATAGTGAGTCTAGTAAAAAGTCTATAAGCATCAAAATAGAAAACAATTAGAATATTTATTTAATGTAAATGGAGACTTGTCATACTCACATGATTATGTGATAAGATGTCCTTACCAAAATTTAGCTTAGAATTACTTTTGATTAAAGCTCATATTTTCTCATGGGAAAGTAATGTTGGAGATTGTAAACTCTCACATTTATTATGTAATTATTTTCCTTCTTTTAATAAAATTTATATGTTTGAAAACACTTCTTCTCTCTTCATATATATCAATGATAAAATATAATTATTGCAATTATTATCATA
>JASDQU011402413.1:80609-98285 GCA_032191745.1 Picea mariana | reverse complement strand
GCTTGCATAAAAATAAAGAGGTACTTGCCAGAAATGGTGGGGGAAAATTTGGGAACGGGATATGCTCATCTTTGTGTTAATTGGCAGTAAGTGTCACTCTTGAATATGACACCCCCTATTCATCATTCATAGCTGGTTTGGGTAATCCATCTGTCTCTCATTCGATTTGATATCAAGGTCTTTCCATGTGTCGTCTTTGAGTCAATGCTGCCAAATCATTGTTTTTGTCATTCATATGTTCAAGAGAAGTCCGTTTGAAACCTCTATTTGAGTCGGCCATCTGCAATTATCCATTCTCTTCGTGTCGGCCTTCCCTGTGTCCAAAGTCCAATTGCTACATGCTCTATTTCACTTTCAAACTCTGTTACTCATTTTGTGTCATTGATGGGGGATACATCAAGGCCCTCCTGTGACGAGTTTTGTTCCGTCGACTTCAGCGCATTATTCGGAATTAAAACTTAGAAATCATTCAGTACCTTGGAGCTTGCATGCCTCAATGGCAAGTTTCCTCACTTTCGACAGTGGGTTTACATCATTGACCCATGATCGAAAGATTCTATCTATTGTTCGACATCAACTCATTTATTCATAGTCGATGGATTGTACTTTAGTACCTTGAGAGTCATTGACATCAATGGTGATTTCCCTTGCACTTGTTAACGGTTACATCAATGACCGGTAATCAAGTGGTTTCTACCATGTTCGACTTCGACACATGTAATGACGTGGTTAGATTCATACTTTGGGCGATGAGATTGAAGACCCTGGATATTGTCTTAAGTGATCCAGGTTGCGATGGAGTATGTATGATTTGTGACACATAGATCCACTGTGTATGTTTCGTGGCTATGTCGTCTTGACTGAAAATTTGTCGCATAGATCCACAGTGACTATGGCTATGCTATATTATGACTGCATGGATCCACAGTGTATGATTGGTGGACATGACCTTTGTTTATTATGTCATCAATATATGATATGAGTATGGGAATGTGTACCTTAGAAGGGATACATATGATATTCTGCCGATGCTTGGATGTTTGCAGGTTTCCGATTAGATGCGCTTTTGGTTCTCGACACACACATGCAACTTACAAAGTCTATCGACTGTCACTGATTCCACTCTCAGACTTTGGGGGGAATTCTGTTATCCACAATTTTGGTCATCGTGATGATGTTATGATGATGGAAAATCAAGCTCTTCACTAAGAACACTTTCCTAAGAAAAGTTACATTTGTCTGCTTTTAGAAATCATGCTTTTAAGGAATGTTCGCAGGCTTCCTATATATCTGCCTGCGAGAATGCCTGATTCTCGTAGGTTGCATTAAGATGGAGTGCAAATAGTTCGCACTGTAACTAACTGTCAGGGTGTGAACATGCTCCAAAGGAAGGAAAAAGATAAAAATCTCAAATCTTCTAGAAGGGAATCTTCTAGAAACATGAGTTGGCTTCTCCTATCCAAGTTTTTTCCTATCCAAGTAACATGAGTTGGGGAATCTCCTATCCAAGTAACTAATCTATCTTCTCCTATATATTGAGGGGAATGATTATGGAAAAGTTTAGAAGCAAACTAGCAAGAGATTGATTGGAGATTTATTGAAAGCCTGTGTGAAGGACTGATGCTACAGCAGCTAGAGACAACAACAAGGTCATCAAAAGTGGTTGATTTTCTTCACACATGAGCAAGTGTGTGTGTCAGAACTAGGAGCCATCGAAAGGAGGCCTACGACATCAAGGCTTAGGTTGTAAGTTTCACTTTCAATTAATTCAATACAGTAATATGTCCCTTTCCCATAAAGATGATGTCACTTTATTACATAACTCCTTGATCATATGTATAGACTAGCTATTGAATATATTAATCTGCCTTTACTTCGAATGGTTTGTATTGTTGTGATCTGAATGACACGAGAGCGTTGAATCTAAGCTTGGAACAACAGAGACTTAAGGAAATCATTCACAAGGTATGTCCATAATCCTTATCTCTTTGTTCATTCAATAGGCTAGATCTAGGGAAAGTGTATTATTCTGTCCTATTTTGTTCTAGATCCAGGTGGATCTAGGGAGATCGGTTTGTGTCCGCACTTACGGATTAATCCTGAAACAAGAGATCATAGAGAAACAATGTAATGAAACCAAACGTCTTCACCCTCAACTTCCTACTACCCTCTATGTGTCGAGGAACCATCAGGTAAGTCCTAATCTGGCCATGCATTTCACTAGTGAATCATTCTAGGGTTATGGTTTTTATTTTTATTTTTGGATTAACTTTTTCCCTTTGGACCCAAGGTTCCCTAGTTCTTTGCGGTGATGACCCTCCACTGCTACTCACACCATAACTTTACTCTCTCCTTTGTGCCACCATAAACATGTGGAATTCTCTCGATCCATTGCCAGATCACATGGTTGTTTACTCTCTTAGATTTAAACACCTCCTTGTGCAAATTATTGGCCATTGAATCATTACAACCACGACCCAGAATTCCATAAAATTGTTTTGGGAAGGGACGATCACCAAGCCAGATATTTTCCTCCATCACCCATATTGAGAACCCTAGAAGCTAGCGAAGTAACCATCAATTGAGGCCAAGACTAATGAATAGTCTAAGAACCTATATTTATTAGCATAGGAATCCTTATCCTTCCCAGGATCGATCATTATTCAAGGATTAGTTGAATTTCTAGGAGTTACTTTGTAAACCAGAAACCTTCAGATCAACGTCTTCGGTTCACTCGGGAATTTTAACATTAACTCCCCTGGTTTCCACTGAAGGAGTTGGTTCCAACCTCACTAGTAGAAACCTATTCAATTAGAATGAATTCCTGTAGTTTTAACCAAATGAGTTGACATGAACTTCTATGGTTTCACTAGATGAGTTAATACTAACACCATCAATTTCCTCTCTTGCAAACTCAACACTTCATGAAATTTTTGTCGGTTCGTCGGAGACCTTTCTACAAACTTCCGCAATGTTATTGGAACCCTTCAAAAGAAATATCCCATTTCACATTGGATCCCTTCATATTAAATCCTCTGGTATACAAATAAACCTACTAGCACACTTCATACTATCTCCTTTGATAAACATTAGAGCAGTTCGTAAGAACTACTCCGGTCTCAAATTTTTGAACCTTTTTAAGGTGATTTCTTCTCTAGCTTTCACAAAGACTTAAATGATGTCTACTATTATACTTTCATATTCAGTTGATAACCTTCCATCCAATATTATCTCAAGTGAATCCTTGGGTATTTCATATGAGATGCTTAGAAAAAATATCATGAGATATTTATGTATCAATTGTGGCTTTGTATTTGCACTGATCCCATATTTACTTAATAGATTTAGACATGTCTCTGAGGAAGAAGACAACCAACAAAGCACCAACCACCGAGGTCGCTAGGAGTGGCCTTCATATCAAAGATGATCTAGAAATTCTCAGGGTTGTTTACAATGATACCTCTAGATTCCTAGAAAAATGGGAGTATGCACTCAAATGGGGTGACGTCTATTAGATGTTCATAAGGAAAAATGTTTCCATTGACGTAGAATATTAGAACGAACTTAGAATATTTAATACTATCAGGAAATACATAATTCATAGGGTAGCATCCTGCATTGTTGTATTCCCCTGCGCTAATGCCATTTCCTAGATACTAAAGCATGTGGACTTGGGGAATAGGTACATTTGCAATGCTAGAGGAGAACCTATAATGTAATTCCATCCAAATGAATTATCCAAATTCTATCATCTAGAGAAGGGAACCAATAATATCGACAATGAAATTCTTGGTGAATTCAATCACACATCCAAGGACCTATGTTGCATCTAGTACAAATGAGATAAGTAGTTCAAACTCAGACCCACCAACGGATATCCCACCACCACACTTAGAAAACCATATCAACACATGGTGGCCATGTTATGTAGGATATACGGGGGAAAAATGCCTCCAAATCCCCCCTGTAATATATTCCATTAATTTACTACTACATGGACAAAGGATTATCATTCAACTCGAATGATATATTATCAACAAACCTCATAGAAGCCATCACAATAGTCGTAGAATCCCAGCCTGAGACCTCCCTGTTTTTCCATATGTCATCATACCTCATAGATATCATGTACATGGCCCACCAATACCCAAATATGGGTTTGGAATGACATCTTGAAGATGCAACCATTCATATATGTTGTAAAGTGCTCTAGGAGCATAAGTACATAACAAAGTACTAGAAGATACCTGAGCACTTCTTGGCCCCATTATATGAGTTCATCTTCTACATGTTATATCTCTATATGACCGTCAAAACAATAACTGTCATGATGAGGACCAGGGATTTGTATTAGATGGAACATGACACTTATATGAGGGTGTATGGTGCCATGAAAACCCTCATCTTATTTCTTGGTTTGTACTAGACAAGCTAGTACTCCAGAAAGTAGCTTGTCAAAAGGTGATCAATGGAGTTGGGGGAATGCTTTATCGAGATAATAAATCTATATGGCCACCTCTCCCACTATACATCGATTCCTTCTTATTTTATAACACAAAACAAGCCCAGAAAGAAGTGGATATGCTGCTATCATACTGCTTTGGGGAAGAGAGGTTTAGGAGGTATAAATCGAAGAAGGTCATCAAAGAGAATTTCAAAAATCTAGGCATGCCTTGGGAGTACACCTCAGAGGTTTGGTAGGAATAGGAGATACATTTTAATGCAAGGATTTATGACGAAGTCATATTCAAGAGACGAGACAATCCCATAGGGAGGATTGCAGATGAATAAAGAGAAAGGGAAGAGTCTAAAAAGAGTGAATAAGAAGAGGCATCAAGAAAAGGATCCATTGGAACCACATTTGCATAGTTAGGATGTGCAGAGAAAGAATAATCCATAGAATATAATAAGAGGAGGAAAAAGGAAAAGGTACATAAGAAAAAGCATGACGCAAATGAAAATAAGAGAAACATTGTAGAGGAAGATAAAGCCAAAGCCAAATCCAATCCATTATTAACACTTGTATAAGAAAAATAAAAGGAAGCTACACAGAAGGAAGTTGAACAAAATGAAATAATTGAGAAGGAAACAACATATGCAACAAAAAAAACATGTTGGATTACTGAGAGGGGGGTGAATCAATAATGAGCAATTTATACTACTTTTAACCATAGTTTATATTCCTTTAACTTATTCAACCATGATCATTGGTTCATCATCAATATATTAATGTATCATAAAATTAAAATTCATTAGTGCATAATAAACAATAATAAACACATCCACACAATACACAGTACACCAATATTTACGTGGAAACCCAATGTGGGGGAAAACCATAAAATGATTTTCTTATATGTAAAATAATTACATTGAAGGAAGCACCAACTTCCAATTCTCCAACACCAACTAGAAGGAGGATCCAAATTCCTAGCTTCTCAAGATCCAACCCGAAGGAAGCTACAACTCCCTAAATTGTCTAGCTCCAACCAGAAGGAGGCTACAACTCCCTAGGTTCTCCAACTCCAACCACCTAGTTCTCATGCTCCAACCTGAAGGAAAATCTAACTCCTTGATTCTATGGAACCAACCAGAAGGAACATACAACCCCCTTTCCTTGCCCCGTCAAACCGCCCTGAAATATAAATGTAAAATAATTGATGAAACCACTGCCACACTGTCACTGTGAAATATACCACTGTAAAATTGTATCAAACCATGTGCCAAAACCTCTCTTATATGTAGAATCAAGAATGTAATAACCATATACCAATATCACCAACACATTCCTCTCACAATGCACCTTAATATATATTAATAGATATCACACATGTGCCAATCATGTACTACAACAGATCTTCCTCAAAACCATTCGCTACAACAAGTATAATGTAGAAATAATACCTATGGACATGTACCAAGAATATGACTCAATAGATCAATTATGTACCTCTATCTAGTATCAAATTACCCATGATATACCTTATAAATAAAGTTCCATAATATTACTGATAAGTACTTAACATAACCAACATTGTACCTTAACAGATATGCCTCAATCCACACCCTAGGGTTTGTACCATGCATCCAAGGTAGGCCTCAAGCATATGCTCCAAAACACAACCATATATCATCATAATACATTCATCAAACAAGATTATGTTCATACCTATAGATTTGTTACTAACCTAGAACATCAGACCTTTGATAACCTGTGTTGTACCATCAAACCATGTTGCAATTCATCCGTACACCCTTTTTTTTTCAAATATTTACCTCAGGTACACGACATGTCCTCTTTCATCTCGCATATATATGAACTTTCCTCAATTGCATCTAGTGTACGTATGCACCTTCCAACACTTCATCCCATGTGCACTTCAAAAACTACGGTTTTTCTCAAATTCTGAAACTCCGAAACTTTCGTCATCAACCCTCCTTTGTTGCCTCATAACTACATAACTTTAGATGTATCAATGAGTACTTTCAATAAAACTTTCACAAAATAATAGATATTCAATTTTCTCAATAGGTGATAATAGGAGACCCTTTCTCTCTTATTTACTCTCCAAGTAGCTTCCTCTAGGGGTTATCTTCTAACTGTTTTACCCAACTTCCTTATTTTAGGAATAACCCACTTCTGAGTACTTTGTCCACTTACAACCACTTTATCCACAAATAGTAAACTCACCACTTCTAGTTGCAAATAATTTATTTTAATTATTTTCTTTTTTCAACAGCTCATGATTAAATCCTAGTTACAACCACTTTGACTAGTAAACTTCTTTTAGGAGCTTCTAGAATAATTTGACTTCTTTGGCCTTCTAGGGGATTCTAGATAACTCATGAGGGTTCTCCAACTTTAATAAGACATATCTCCTCAATCGTGAGGATCTACATGATGTGCCACATATCAGTGAAAACAACACAACATGTATTATCCATCTCGAATAGCCTCACTTTCATATTCACTGATCTTTATGACTTTATACCTCAAACAAACTCAGGTTCCTTAACCATACTTTTGGAGCTAACAGAATGTTCCACCGAACATACTCAAGGGTTGAAATAAAACTCTAAGGGTTGGCATCAATCCACAATATCACAATATCACTCTCCAAGGGTTGACATTAATGACAACCAAATACCCAAACCAACTATCCATCAATATAAACCAACTGTCTAACAATCTTCCCCTTTAGAACTGATGAAAACACCAACATTGATGGAAACACTTAGTCATGACAACACACAAGGTCATACTCCTCATCAATGTTTCTATCTCTCCCCCTTTGACATAAATGGCAAAGGGTATCTCTCCTTCAGGCTACTTTCCCTTAATAAACTCTCTTTGGGGATGCTCCCGCTGTCTGCACTGTCCTTTGGGACTCTCCCGCTGTCTAAAATTTCCTTGGGGATGCTCCCCTATCTCCATGCCTATGATTACTATCTCTCTCTCCCTTTGATAAAGGATTGAATCCCCTTGTATATCTAACATTGTACTAGCTCTAGCCAATCATAGTTAAAATAATAGCTTCCCCTACGGGTGTGTGTCCCTGTCTATATGCTACTAATATTCCTTTTTGAATCTCTCTCTCTCTGATTACTTCTCTGCATGTTTCTGTGTAGATCAATATAGATATTATTGTACCTGCTTCCTTTTGGATTTATTTTCCATTGGTGCTTCCTTGTGTAATAAACTGGCATATATAAAAAACATTCAATTATTCTTGTATAATTATCATCCATTATGATAATATTCCTTTATATATGAACCACTCTCTGAACCAATGTATGAATCAATCTCTGAATCCATGATTTTATCCAATATAATATATCTGTCCAAACATACTAAGTGTTCTTACAAATCCATCTATGTGCATATTGTCCAAGACTCTGCTACTCAACTATCCACAATGTTGACCCATATGTCTTAGCTACTGCATAGACTCCCTCTATCTAATATTCATATTATCTGGGAGTCTCCAAGCCGAATGGCTCAGAAAAATACCTGCTATGATGCAGTGTAATCTTCCTCTTTGTCTGTGGATACATCTTCCTTTTCATCCTCTTTCTGAATTATATCATCATCATGAGTTTTGACCTCTTCTTCCTCTTCTACTTGAGTTCCGACACTTTTCTCTTTTAAATTCATCATGATCTTGTGTTAGTGCAAATCCTGAAAGTATGATTCCTTGGACCTGTTCTTCATTTACCTGCTCCTCTTGTTTTTCACTTCTTGTCCAAACCTTCTTGTGTCTCTCATTAATATTTTCTTTCATGGGAGGATTTATCATGCTTCTACAATTTTGAGCTATGTGTCCATCGTTGTGGAATTTGTAGCATCAATATTTTGTGGGGCCACATAAGAATTTATTTCCTGATTATTTATTTCATAAGCCTTGTGATCTGCAACCTTATGTCCAAAGTTAGTACAATAAAAACAATCACCATAAAATATGTTTACATACCTGGGAGTGAATGATTTTCCTTGTGGTGTAGTCCTTCTATAATTCTTCCTTGGCATATCAAAATATTATGTTTGGTTGTTTCTTTCACAACAATTGAAGATTCCTTGCTAATTGAATGTAATAGTTTTTTTGTATTCATTTCTTTCTGATTCCTATTGACCATGATTCCTTCCTTTGAGAACTTTTTCATAGCTCTTTTGTTCTGTTTATTTTTTCATGGAGCTTGAACCTTTCTCAGTCTGCATTTGTTTGTATCCTAGTCTAGACATGTCATAGGATGGCCTTTGATTGTTGATTATCTTATCCAATATATTGGTGCTATCTTGTTGCATGTCCTTCTTCTAAAGATATTTTCTTAGAGTGAATACTTCTTCTTCCAACCTTTCAATCATCTTCTCCTTCTCTGCTATATGACTTCTAAGTATTTATTCAATCCTTTTGTCCTCTTCTACCTGGAATTTCAACTTCGTAATTATTTGGTTGACTTCCTCTGAGTTGAGATTCTGAGTTACTTTTATTTCTTTCTTGAGTGACTTGTTTTTCTTTATTTCTTTCATTAGTTCTTATAAGGCACTAATTAATTCTTCTATGATATTGACTTCGCCATCTTATTCTGAACTATCAGAGTTTCTTATTTTATTTTACCTAGCCATAAATAATACCTTTTTTGAATCATTGTTGGTTTCATCATCTTCACTAGATGAGGAACTGTCTTCTCTTGAGTATATATTTTTCTTAAATAATTTCCTTTTGTTTTCCAGTTTCCCTTTTGATATTTCTTTTGTTTCTTGGTCTCTTCCTCTTCATCACTATCTAACTTCCTGGAATAAGGGAACTTATTTGTAAAATGACAAATTTTACCACAATTAAAATATTTCAACATAAGCTTACCTTTGTATTTGCTTGTTCCCTTTTGCAACTTTCTTTCAAAGTTTTCCATTTCTTCATCTTCTTATGAATCATCTCTACAACTACATTCTAAATTTGGATGCTTCTTTCTATGTTTCTTTGTCTTCTTGGGTGCTTTGAATGCTGCTTCCTTTGCAACTAGGTTCTCCTATTCTATTCTGATTTCATAAGTGATGAATATTCCATGTAGCTCATTCATTCTTATCAAACTCATATCTACTCTTTCTTCTAGTGCTATTATCTTAGGATCAAATTTCATTGGAAGAGATATTAGTACTTTTATTCATCAAATTCTTCTCCCAATCCTTCAATTGCATTCATTGTTTCATCAAGTCGTAAAAACTAAGATACAATATTTTCATGTTCCTTCATCTTCAACTGTTCAAATTGACCTTTGTAAGTTTCAATCTGTTATCACTCCAGGAAACTCTCCTAGGCTGTAAGTCAGAGATGCCTGGTAACTTAATCTTTTGGTAACTATTTTCTCAATAAAAAGTGTGGGTTTGGATCAAGTCGGAGGACTGAATCATTTCTCACTCAAATCATGCATAAACACATCTAGATGGACAAGGCTTTCAACCAAAAATGTTCAGAGAGTTTACAAATAAAGGGATGAATGAAGAAATAACTATTATATCAGCAGAATCACATATGAATCATATATGAATGGCCAATTACAATAATCACAAGAATACTTGCAAAGTTTAACTTATGAATGCAATGATAAGATGACAGTTATCGGGCATAAACAAGCATAACAACATGAATACAATATCCAGGTGCAAGTACAGAATAGATAAGAAGATGAAATCTAAACAAGTTATGGCAACAAAAGCTTGCTTTACTCAATATGAAAATGATAAGTTTGAGTACATAATATAAAAAAGTTTCCAAAGTCGAACCCTTGGTTTATATTCTACCTTTAGCTTTATAGCTTTACAATGTAGTTCTGAGATCCTGAAAACATGGATCAAATATGCTAAAGATAGTAAATCAAAATATAGTTGCAAAAGATGTGGGATGATCCCCAAAAATGAGGTCAATCCCAGATTTCATGGTCCTCCTCTCTTGTTGAGTGCTGGTGTAGTGCAGGATATCCTCCCAAGGCTGAATGCTGACTCTCCAAGAGAGACAAATTCGAATCTGTTGATGTGAGAAAATGTCCTGATTTTCTGTCTTTGTCAAAGATACTAAAAACCTTTGAAACACCTCCTCTTCCCATAATCTATCAAAAATAGCTATTGAATTTGTCTTGACAATTCATCAAATATTCACTCGAAAAGGTTTCAAACCTTTCTAGCTCAAAAAACTTCGATCTGTGTAAAAACTCGATCATTCTGCAAATGACAGGATTTCAGTGGTTAACTTAGAAAGCTCCTGAGAGAATTATCTACCGAAAGTCCTATTTTTCAGTGRTTAATGAACAGTTGTCCTGTTCGCCTAAACCACCGAAACTTTAGCTTTGAGAAAAMTTCAAAATTGCAAAAATGCTTACCTTAGATCCCATTTTGATGTTCAAGGTTTCTTGGATGAGGCAACCCTTGTTCGTGCAGACCTGYGAATTCTACTGGCTGTGTGGAAGGATCTGGTGTGTCTACCATGGTCATAGCTAAGTTAGCCAGAGTTTCTAATCCAATTTTCTCCTGTGCTGGTGATTGAAAATCCTTTAACTTCAACCTCAGAATCCTCAGCTGTCTATAYAGTTTCATGTTTTCCCTGATCAATACCCTGTTTCTGTCTTTAATCTTGTCATGCTTCTCTTTGAGGGTTTGGTTTGTTTTGAACAGCTCTGCATTTCTGTCAGTCAGGTCTGTATTATCTTTTTTAATCACCCTTTCCAGGACTTCCATTTCGTAGACCTGTTGCAGGAGTTTGTTGATTTTTTGTGATCTATCTTTTTTAGACTTACTTGAAGAGGGTTCTGCCACTGATGGACTGTGTGCCTCTGGAGGAGTCGGTGAAGGTAAATTGGAACAATAGTCTGCACCCTGTTCAGTCTGCACATTATCCTATGTCTCAGCCAATTCTTGTTCTGGTTCTAAATCACTGTAAGGTAGGTTTAAAGGGTTGTTTCTTATAGCAGGGTCATTGGACTGCTCCCCTTCGAACTGCAGTTTTATTTTGATTCCTTTCTTCTTGCCAGAGGATGATTTTATGGGATCTCTTGGTGGTGATATACCTTTCCTTTTCCTATGACTGCTTTTGGGAGTAACAGTCTTTCTGCCAATGGTCTTCTTAGTTTCAGCTTCTGGTGGTTTCTCTATTTGGAATTCATTCCAGAAAAGAAAGAAACCCCAATTAACCTATTTCCTCTACAGATCTTCCTTGACAAGAAGAGTAATAAGACCTTGGTGAGATAGTCTGCTAGCAACCTTAGTAGGCTTGGCTTTAACTTGTCTGGCCATTTTAGTAAGAGTCTTGTGGAAATAGAAAGGCAGATTTATTGTTTCTTTGCCTATGAAATGATTGAGAAGCTTAAAATGGTAAAATATTACTTTGTTATACCATCCCTCACAGGTAATGTAAAAAAAAATTGCCTTTAGCAATGCCTACCAATGAGGTTCTAAAAAGGACATTGGAATATCCTTCTTCCAAATCAAGTCTTTGTGAATGGGTAGCAAATATGATCTGAATTCTATATTTGATGGCACTGTGGATTTAAACCAATAGTCTCCTGTTCGTGGAAGACCTGTAAACTCTTCTATAGAAGATTCATCTATGATAAACTCTTCTTTCCCTATCTTGGCAGATCTTCCATCATATGCAATTGCAAAAGCTTCGGCTACTTATTGATGAAAACTGGTCAGTTTTTCACAGTATGTGAATACCCCTACTTGTTTGAAAAACTATGCTACCTCTGGGTGCGCCTCCAAGTACCAAACCCCATCCACCTCAGACCTCAACATTGGCCCTACTTTCGACATTGTTCAATGTTGAGTGTTCCTGTGATTATGGGAAACTGAGCGTCCAGGGAGAAAAAGGTTCTAGAATTTAGGAACACAGAGAGTATAACTCATAGAAGAACCGGTGGGACAGGGTGACACCAAATTCAGATCACTGAGCTCAAATGCTAACCAAGTTTCGGGTGACAATTTGACTGAGAGTATGCCGAAATTTTAGATTTTCGGTGGTATATGCATTTAAATATGAAACAAGATGGGTTTTGGACTTGCCTGATAAGTTGACCTAGCTTAATTGACCTAAGAGCGATCGCTGGACTCTGATGGCGCTTTGACAATCACCAGGAGAAACGGGATTAGGATCTTTGGAAACACGTTCAATTGATGAAATTGCGAACCCGCGAGTATCTCATTAATCTCCGGAATTCAAAATGATAGTGAATGAGGATTTAATGAGCGATTAACGGGATCATGATGGATCGTGTACTTGCAACTAGAAATGGAGGGAGGATTCATGACCATCATGCATGAATTTCAGTGACACTGCCCTGTCTAGATTTTGAAAAGACAATTGCGGTCGAAAGGACAACATGAGCTTAAAATTTTCAGATAGACACCATTAGAACGTGCATACCTTCCAACTTGATGAGCTTTTGGTGGTTACGTTTCATCATTGTGCCAACTTGACAGTTGGCTCATGTGAAAGCACGAGCTTTCCATTTTTACCGTTGAAACGCTTTCGGTGGTTAACTGCATTCTCACTTTGACCTTTTAACTGTTGAGAACAAAGGCTTTCGGTGGTTAATGAATGCATTTTAGGCTCGCCTAAACCACTGAAACCTGAGATTCTGAATTTTACTTGACCAAACCAAATCCAAAATTTCTTTTGGGCTTATTTACAGAATACAGACTCTCTAACCTACTTACAAAAATTTAGGAATAAAATTTAGACAACAACCTATCACCTCAAAAAGAAAAATTTCCACCAATTTACTTGAGGAGATAACACTGGCTCCTATTGGGGATGAATGCCTCCTTGTGAGGTTTCAAGAACCATAGAATCAATGCCTTTCCTGAAAAAAGAAAATAAAAAAAAAACTATCTGCTAGTGTTTCCATTGGGCATGGAGTTATTCTGCAAAAATAAAAACTAAGACTAACATTTCAATGTCTAGGATTCACAGCCTTAGACAAAATAGAGTTTTAAAAATCGCCCGTTTACCGAGCCACCGAACATTTCTTCACCTCCCAGATTCTGCAGCATGAAAGTGTTGTTATTTTGTACTTGGGTAATCATGAAAGGACCTGTCCACAAAGAATCGAACTTGTTATGCTTGCCTTTGTCCTGTCTAAAAGCATCCCATTTTAGAACCCAATCACCAATCTGAAAATTTTCCACCTTCGCCTTTCTGTCAAAAGTATTTTTGATCTTCTTTTGATGAGCCTCTGATCTATCCACTAACTGTTCATGAGCTTGCTGCAGTTCCACCAAATTAAGAATTCTTCTTACCATATCATTTGACTCAGTTTGCTCTTCCTGAAAGAATCTAACCACTGGAAAAACTAACTGAACAGAAAAAATAGCATCAGTCCCATAGACCAATTTGAATGGAGAATTTCCTATGGACTTTTTGATAGTTACTCTGTCTGCCCACAGAGAAAATTTCAGTTTGGAATCCCAATTTTTTTTGTTTTCCTCTAACAGTTTTCTGATGATTTTGATTAAGCTCTTATTGGATGATTCAGCCAAGCCATTACCTTGAGGGTAGTAGGGGGTCGAATGTACCAGTTGGATGCCCATTGATTTACACATGTCTACTAATGCCTCTGCTTTGAATGCCGCTGCATTATTTGTTACCAGCCTTTTGGGACAACCGAATCTGCTCAAAATATTTTCATATAGAAACTTCATGACTACCTGGTGAGTGGCATTCCGAGTGAGAATCACCTCTATCCACTTTGTAAAATAATCTGTGGCTACCAAGATCCACTTATGCTAACCAATAGATGAAGGATTTATCTCACCTATAAAATCTAAACCCCACTGCTGAAAAGGGCCATTCACCACTATAGGTCTCAGGGGTAAAGATTTTAGTTGTTGCTTTCCCGTAAATCTTTGACATTTGTCACAAGCTTTGACAAATGCACACACATCTGAGAAGAGGAAATGCTAATAGTATCCAGCCCGTAGGATTTTATGGACAGTGGTCTTCCAGTAATGATGACCCCCACAAGCACTTGAATGAAACTGATGTGTAACTTCGACTGACTCTTCTTTGTCTAAGCATCTGAGAAGCAAACCAGTAGGGTCTTTCCAATATAACATATTATTGTAAATGCAGAATTTGATAGCTCTGAGCTTAAGAGCTTGAGCTTGAGTCATACTAAGTTCAGGGGGAACTTCTATATTTTGCAAAAAATGTATAATACCTGAATACCATTCACAAGAACACAAGTGCTCTTCCACTTGTTGACTGCTATGTTGTCCATCCACTGCCAATTATGTCTGCAAATTTACTGAACTTTCTCCTATGAAATTAATGTCTAGTAGCTCATGATTTTCCTCCGTTAAGAGCTTAGCAAGGCCCTGGCTTTTCACCAATTTGGTGGGCTTTACTTCAATATTGAACTCAATCAACTTTGCAATCCATCTAGCTCTCTTTTCGTCAATATCAGGCTGAGTCAAAACATCTTTCACAGAGGATGAAGGGACATATGCGATGACCTTTGAGTGAAGAATATAAATTCTGAAGGATTTTAAAGATTTTATGAGAGCATAGGCTTGTTTCTCAATAGGATCATACCTTAGTTCAGCGTCTCTGAGTGTTTTGCTGAAGAAAGCCACGGGATGATCCAAATTTTCATCATCTTTCTGTAGCAGAACTACTGCCACTGTATCATAAGAAGCAAAGGAAAAAACATAGAAAATCTTACTGTAATCCGGGCTGATCAGAGTTGGGGATTCCATGATAGCTCTCTTGATATCTTGAAAAGATTTTCTTGCGTTGTCTGTCCATTTTATCTCAGACCCCTTTTTCAGCATACAGGTTATGTGTTTAACTAATTTGGCAAAGTTTGGCACAAATCTTCTAACAAAAATTATCTTACCGAGCAACGATTGAATATCCTTTTTTGATCTTGGCAAGGACAGGCTTTGAATTACCTCCACCGGAGTTGGTTCAATATTTACACCTTCTGATAAGACTATGTGGCCTAAGAGCTTACCTTTCCTGAGAGCAAACTGAGACTTTTTGGGATTCAATGAGATTCCGAACTGCCTGCATTTTAGGAACACTCTTTTCAAATGATTTAGATGCTCCTCATGACTGCTGGAATATACTGTCATGTCATCAAGATATATGAGGACAAACTTGTCCTTTTATCCCACGAAAGCTATGTCCATGGCCCTTTGTAATGTGGCCCCGACATTCATTAACCCAAATGGCATCTTGGCGTACATAAAGGTACCCCAAGGAGTAGTAAATGCAGTCTTCTCCTGGTCATCAGGGTGGATAGAAATCTGATTGTAGCCGGAAAAACCATCTAGGAAATACATGACATTAGCCCCTGAAATCCTTTGCAGCAAATGTTCCATCTTAGGTAGGGGATAGTTCTCTTTCTTAGAGCATCTGTTTAGGTTTATGAAATCTACACATAATCTGACCTCACCATTTTTATTTCTTACTATCACTAGATTTGCAATCCATTTGGAGTATCTCAAGGGGATAATGATCTTGGCATCGAGAATCTTTTTAATTTCTCTTTCAATCACAGGAAGAAGAAGAGGACTAATAGGTATGAGCTTTTGTTTGAAAGGAATGGTGTCTTTTTCAAGAGGGATCTTGTGTTGAATGATATCAGGGTCATAAGTCTTGAGGTCACTATATTTCCAAGAAAAAACATCAAAAAATTCCTTCAAAACACTGCAATATTTAGACTTCTGATTAGCAGTCAATTTAGAAGACAGATTTATGAGTTTGGGCTGGATTTCACCCCCTATGTTATGCTCATGAATAGAAGGATCTTTCTCCTTTTTATCTGGCTTGTAGGGAGCGTCATTCTGATCAAAAATATTTTCGAGGGGTACCAAACCTCGGGGTATATAATTGTTAGGTAGCTGAACAATATCATGCTGACCCAATCTTTTCTTTAGCTTGGGCTTCTCGGATTCTTCTACATTTATATTCTACTGGTCAACATGCATATCATAAAATTCATCTACCACTTGAAGAAATCTGTTAAGTTCATCATCATCCTCAAAAACTTTCTAGTATTTAATATTGTCAGGTAAGGATGGTCGATATTTTACTTGGATCTCATAACTCAGCCTAGGGGGCATGGGAGGAATGAACATGCTGGCTGAAACAAAAAGGGAATCAACAAGCTGATTCACATCCCTGGGTATATATGAAATTTCAAAAACAGAAAAAGAATCTCGCACTTTCCATACCTCATCCCTGTAGGCCTTCAATCTGACATGCTTGGCTTGAAAGGTACTGTTTACCTGTTGTATAATGAGGTCCGCATCTCCAAATAACTTTAAACCTTTTATCCCCATCTCCTTGGATGAGTTTAATCCCAATAGAAAGGCCTCATATTCTGCTATGTTGTTATTAGTTCTAAAGTCGAGCTTGAAAGACAAAGATATAGTCTCCTTTGAAGGAGAAATCAAAACTACCCCTGCACCTGCTGAATCTTTAGTACTGGCCCCATCAAAATACATGGTCCAGACTGAAACATCCTTATCATCATATTGTTGTTCAATAGGCTTCAAAAGCTGCATAGGAGTCGATTGAGAGTCATCTATTTGAAGAATGCACGAGCCAAAATCTGTATCCACAGCATAAATAGGATGATTTACAGATTTGTTTGCATCGTTGATGATGTAGGCAAGTTGATTCTCCCTGTAAAGTCTTTTCAGCTCCCCCCCAAACACCTAAATCATAGCATATGACAGATCCATCTCCAAGGTACCTCCTAACCTTTTTCCCCATGGGCGAGACAAGAGAAGCCCAAACTTAGGTGGGATATCAGCAACCACCACATCCATTACCATGCTTCTCATTGGCAATTGGGAAAGGTTTATAACAAGGTCTTTTATGAGGCCAAGGCATCTGACTTTCCTAGAATCAAAAGAGAAGAGATCATGATATGGTTTGGTGACCTCAAGACCAAGCTCATCCATCACTTCTTTTGGCATAAGATTATGTGACACCCCGGAATCAAGCAAACAATTGTGGAGGATCTTATCATGGACATTTAGGGATATGTAGAATGGTGGACAAGAATCATCTCGGTCTTCTATCATAGGCCCTATAGTTACTGTTGGCTTATCATCTTGTAGGTTAACAAAATCAACAGATGAAGAGGTCTTTGGCTCAAGGGACTTCAGGATGG
>JASDQU011402413.1:63064-74717 GCA_032191745.1 Picea mariana | reverse complement strand
AGACCTCAACACTGACCCTGCTTTCGGCATTGGTCAATGTTGATTGTTCTTGCGATTATGGGAAACTAAGCATCTAGGGAGACAAAGGTTCTATAATTTAGGAACACAGAAAGTATAACTCATAGAAGAACCGGTGGGACAGGGTGACACCAAATTTGGATCACTGAGCTCAAATGCTAACCAAGTTTCGGGCGACAATTTGACTGAGAGTATGCCGAAATTTTAGATTTTCGGTGGTATATGCATTTAAATATGAAACAAGACGGGTTTTGGACTTGCCTGATAAGTCGACTTGGATTAATTGACCTGAGAGCGATCGCTGGACTCTGATGGTGCTTTGACAATCACCAGGAGAAATGGGATTAGGATCTCTGGAACATCATTCAATTGATGAAATCGCAAATCCGTGATTATCTCAATAATCTTCGGAATTCAAAATGATAGTGAATAAGGATTTAATGAGGGATTAAAGGATCATGATGGATTGTGTACTTGCAACTGGAAATGGAGGGAGGATTCGTGACCATCATGCATGAATTTTAGTGGCACCGCCCTGTCTAGATTTTGAAAAGACAATTGCGGTCGAAAGGACAACAGAAGCTTCAGATTTTTGGATAGACACCATTAGAACGTGTATACCTTCCAACTTGACGAGCTTTCAGTGGTTACGTTTCATCATTGCACCAACTTGACAACTRGCTCGTGCGAAAGGATGGGCTTTCCATTTTTACCATTGAAACGCTTTCGGTGGTTAACCGCATTCTTGCTTTGACCTTTTAACTGCCGGGAACAAAGGCTTCCAGTGGTTAATGAGCGCATTTAAGGCTCGCCTAAACCACCAAAACCTGAGATTMTGACTTTTGCTTGACCAAACCAAATCCAAAATTTCTTTTGGGCTTATTTACACAATACAGACTCTCTAACCTACTTACAAAAATTTAGGAATAAAATTTAGACAACAACCTATCACCTCAGAAAGCAAAATTTCCACCAATTTATTTGAGGAGATAACGGAATCTTTGCTTCCTTGACTTTGGCATCTCCTTCATAAACATTATGAATTTTGTCCCAAATCTCCTTTGTGGAGTTGAAGTGCATAACTTTGACATATATTGAATCAACTAGACCATTCAAGATAGAATTTTTGGATTTCGAATTATTTTGGTTTAGTTTATTTACATTTTCATCTGTTGGAGGAGTGGAAATATCTTTATATCCATCTACTACTGATTTCCAAACATAAAATCCATGTGATTGTACATATGTTTTCATCCTTCTACTCCAAAATGCATAGTTCTTTCCATCAAACTCTGGTATTCCATTTTTATACATACCGTTTCTCTCCATGATCTACCTTTCGGTGGTTAAATTGTTTCCTGAAGGAACCTCTCTTTGATTCCAATTGTTGTATTACTGAGAGAGGAGGGGGGAATCAATAGTGAGCAATTTATGCCACTTATTAATCCTTTAAACCACAATGTATATTTTTTCAACTTATTCAACAATGTTCATTAGTTCATCATCAATATATTATTGCATCATAAACATTAAAATCCATAAAAGAATAATGAAAAATAATACACACATCTACACAATACATAGTACACCAATATTTATGTGGAAACCCAATGAGGGAGAAAACCACATAATTCTTTTCTTATATGTCAATAATTACATTCAAGGAAGCACCAACTTCCAATTCTCCAGATCCAACTGGAAGGAGGCTCCAGCTCCCTAGCTTCTCATGCTCCAAACTAAAGGAAGCTCCAACTCACTAACTCTGTAGGTCAAACGAGAAGGAGGCTACAACCCCCTAGGTTCTTTGGATACAACTGAAAGGTGGATACAACCACCTAGTTCTTAGGCTCCAACCTGAAGCAATCTCCAACTCCCCGATTCTCTGGAACCAACTGAAAGGAGGATACAACCCCCTTTCCTTGCCCCATCCTACCACCATGAAATATAAATTCCAAATGTAGACAACCTATCTCTATCACTAAATCAAACACTACAACTGTCACTCTGTCACTGTCAACCTATCCAACATGTCACTGTCACAACAACCTATACCATGCATCAATCATGCATCAACCTGTACCTCAACATGTACCATCGACCAGTGCATCAATCATGCACCAAACTTGTACCATCAATTAGTGCATAAACTATGCACCAAACCTATACCAACAATATGTACTAACACAAGTGCATCAACTATGCAAGACACAACTTGTCACAACAACCTGTCTCAACAATATCATCAACCAAAAAAAATCTATTCACCAATATCAATCACTAAGACAACTGCCAACCTTATGCACAATATCACCAAGATGTGCATCAACCAAGACTAGTCTCAAATATCAACAAGATGTACCACAATCAAGATGTGTTTCTAAAAGTATATCCATACATATATGCCACATCATCCATAAACCTCGTTCCAATAATACTACTAGCAAGTGCCTCTAACAATGTACCAAGTATGTACCAATCATGCATCAACTATAGATCAAGCTATGACTCATCAAGATGTACCAATATCACCATATCATACACCTCATGTATGTGCGAACTCATCAACTATATGTCCCAATATGTAGCTCAACCATATGAAAAATACATACACCAAGATATCCAACAAATATGCCTCTAACAATACATCAGACTACCATAAACCCTTATATCAAACCATGTTCCAAAACCTCTTTTTTATGTAGAATTAAGCATGTACTAACCATATACCAAGATCACCAACAAATGCATCTCAAAATACACCTCAATATATATTGATAGATATCACACATGTACCAACCATGTACTACAACATATCTTCCTCAAAACCATTCACTACAACAAGTATAATGCAACAATAATACCTCTAGACATGTACCAATAATATGCCTCAATAGATAAATGATGTACCTCTATCTAGTATCACATTACCCATGATATCTGTCATAAAAGAAGTGCCATAATATTATTGATAAGTACTTTAAATAACCAGCACTGTACCTTTACAGATATGTCTCAATCCCACACTATGGTTTGTACCATGCATCCAAGATAGGCCTCAGGCATATGCTCCAAAACTTAGCCATATATCATCACCATACCTTCATCAAACAATCTTATGTTCATACCTGTAGCTTTGTTACTGACTTGGAACATCATACCTCTGATAACCTATGTTGTACCATCAAACCATGTTGCAACTCATCCATACACCCTTTTTTTCAAAGCTTTACCTCAGTTACGCAACCTATTCTCTTTAATCCCAAGTATATACATGCTTTACTCCACTACAACCCATGTATGTATGTGCATTCCTACATTGCAACCCACATACACCTCAGAAACTATGGTTTTATCAAATTCTGCAACTCTGAAACTTTTGTCATCAACCCTATTTTTCTACCTCAAAGTTGCGTAACTTCAAATGTATCAATGATTGCCTGCAATAAACCTTTCACAAAATAATAGATATTCAATGTGCTTAATAGGTGATAATAGGAGACCCTTTCTCTCTTATTTATACTCTCCAAGTATCTTCCTCTAGGGGTTATCTTCTAATTTTTTTACCCAACTTCCTTCTTTTAGGGATAACCCACTTCTAACTACATTGTCCACTTACAACCACTTTATCCACAAATAGTAAACTCACCACTTCTAGTTGCAACTAATTTATTTTTAATTATTTTCTTTTTGAAATGATTTAACTCATGATTAACTCATAGCTACAACCACTTTGACTAGTAAAATTATTCTAGGAGCTTCTAGAATAATTTGACTTCTTTGACCTTCTAGGGGGTTCTAGAAAACTCATGAGGGTTCCCCAATTTTACTAAGACATATCTCCTCAACCGTGAGGAAATACAGGACGTACCACATATCACCAGAAATGGAACAACATGTACTATCCATATAGAACAATCTCACTTGCATATTCACTAATCTTTATGAATTTATACCTAAATCAAACTTTGGTTCCTTAACCATACTTCTGGAGCTACCAAAATGTGCTACCAAACATACTCAAGGGTTGAAAACAAACTCTAAGGGTTGACTTCAATCTAAAATATCACAATATCACTATCCAAGGGTCGACATCAATGACAACCAAATATCCAAGCCAAATTCCCATCAATCTAAACCAATTTTTTGACACAACAAAAGTAGCAGAAAAAGTATTTAAGGAAGCATTTGACAAAGAAATTGAATAATAATGGCAAAATAATGACGTTGAAACAAGAAATGATGATGCTCAAGCGATGGAAATCGATATCCTTGATAAATTAATAGCATGTGAGAATAGACATACACCATTAAATGGGTTAGGTTTGGGACTTTCTAGTCCATTTAGACCCAGTGAGATACCCAACCTAAAGAAATTCACCTACGACAAAGTATTTGGCAAAATTGTGCAAGAATAGGTAAAAGAAAGTACCACTAACTGGGGGAAATCCAATCTCATTTCACACACAAACCCCCATAACGTGAAATGCTAGTGAATACCTAGTTTTCATAGCTTCTATTGGCTCTTCTTTCATGAACGTACATAAGATAATTTCCGTAAACTACACCAACAAAATTTGGAGAAAGAAGCAAGGATCAGGGAGTTGAAGGAGAAGCTTCATCAAGTAAATATCGATGAGGTAAGCCTTCAAAGATTCAAGAAAAGTATAGAAAAGGTTAGAATGGAGCTAGAGAAATCTATAATCGAAATTTACACCCACCTACACATGTTACAAGATATGGCTTCCACCATCATAGATCATCACAACAGAGTGCAAACTAAACTCACAAAATTCAACACTATTCAGGAAGGCATGAACAATATTGACACATGGATTGCAGAAAACATGGATGCGTCGATCAAGCTCTATCATCACTCAGGAAGAGAAAGAAACATAGATCTCTATTCATTAAAATGATTCCATCAAGCTGAAAAAAGGGACGACAAAGAAACAACTATCTCAATGGTGATCTATTCATGCTTTCACAAGTCAGCACAAGAATTGATCAAGATATGCCAACTTTCCCAGTTAGAGAAGCTTGGAAAGAACCTTGTAGTGGAGGAAATAGTTGATAATATACAAGACAACACAAGCCATAGACGAGAAATCATTGAGTCTGTTGGATTCTAAAGATGTCCTAAAACAACCTTAGCTAACATTAATTTATCAACCCGAGGATTCATCTTTTTATCTCAAGAATGTCAGCAAAGTCTATGAAGATAGTTGTAGAGGCTGAAATCACGTAGTTAAAGAAAATCTGAGTTTATCAACAATCAAGTTCCTCAAATATTCATTAAACTTATAAAACTAAGATCTTACGTAACATGATTGAAATCTGATCTATAACGTGCTATGAATTAAAAGCATGAATTAAATTGCTAAATTGATCTTTTTAAGAAAAAATAATTGAATCTATGGAAAATATTAATAAACTGATCTATTGATGACTATCTAATCTACTGAAATAAATAGCTGAGTACTATAAATTGAGAACATAATAGTAAATGAAAAGAACAATAAATGATAATTGAGCAAAAAGGAACAACAAATACTAAACTAACCGAAAGGGACAACAAATGCTAATTTAAGCGAAAGGGACAACAAATGCTAATTTAAGTGAAAGGGACAACAAATGCTAATTTAAGAGAAAGGGACAACACATGCCAATTTAAGCGAAAGGGACAACAAATGCTAATTTAAGTGAAAAGTAACAGTGCATGTGAAAATGAGAGGAATTGTCAAGCAGTAAACTACAACAATGGAAACTGGAACAAAAATAATCATTCAGAATGAAGCATCTATCTTCTGTAAGAAAACAACATGAAATCATTAACACACTTATGCATTTATCTTAACTATTGCAAGAGAGATTTAAAGCACAAAACATAAATGAAAATGATAACATTACAGATTGAGACAGTAAATCCTTCAGACTGGGCCCTTGGTTCTCAGAAGCACTGCTGCTAAAAACTCAGTATGCAAAAGTGATGAAAATGCTCAAAGCTTCTATTAACTCCATAATTGGTGCAACATCTACAAAAACTACGTGTGCTAAGAAATTCCAAATTCTGAATGTTTTTGAGATAATAATTCTGTGATGATCCTTTTCAGGATTCATTATCCTTTATATATTATAATAACATGGGTAAATTAAGATATCCCGAGGATCGAGAGATCCTCAGGATCGCTTTTACTATTTATAAATTTTACAAAATATGGAATCAATCTTTCTCCAAATTGCTTTGCGCCTCATGTATTCAACCTCCAATAGTCTTCGTATCCTCAAAATATCCTTAACTATCTTGGGTTTGACAATATTTATTCATTCCTGTGTTAAAATCAAACAATTCCAACCAAATATCAGAATTTATCTATCATTACTCAATAATATTTCTAGAATAAATTTTAATCATTTTCTATCCTAATTATTTCTAATTAACAGAAAAGTCAATTAAGATTATATCATAAACCATGAGAATAAGGAGGATATTTGTACCTTTTTCAAAGCCCAACATACCCCCCAACTTACCTTATTGCATGTCCTCATGCAAGCTAAGTTATTACATGTAAAGTAGTGATGTTGTAAGGAGGAAAAGTTGGTTCACCAGGTGCCCTAAACCCATTCTTACGTCCAGGTTCTCCAAAAGAAGTGTCTTCCCTCTTTCTATTAATTTATAATATCACTGGTAATCCTCTAAAGGAAACCATATAATAGGGGGATTATATCTACACCCAATCTAGGTAGGTCTTTCTTCTTGGATCATTCTGGCATATCTTTCTATTCTGAAAGTGGCTGCAAAGAAATTCTTGAAAACAAAGGGTTCCCTAATCTTTACTTCATTTGGGGAGGCATCCCATATTAACTTGGAGCCAACAATGGATTCTTCTTTGAGTTCCCTAAAATATTTCATGCCTGATCATATAACCTGTTGGTGAATAGGACCTAAATAGCCTCTCACCCCTTCCCTTTTCATGAATGTCCTATGTCGCATGATGGCTGGAAAATATTTTGGTGGTTCCCCTCTGATCCAGAGATCCAACCCAATTTCTCTCTTCATGAAAGTTTTGTGAGCCTTAGCCCACCTGATTTGATTTTTAGGGAAGGATAGGAATTCTTGAAGTTGTATGTCTCCAATAAAAGGACCAAGATTATCTTTACTATTGTCTTCCAAAATGAATTTATGGAAGTATAGATCGCACATAAAATATTGTACCTTCTCTTCATGCTCTCTAAAACATGACATAAACTCAGAGATAATGGTGAATTTAATTGGTTTAACTGCTCGAATAGCTTTCAACCTTAGCAATAGGTAACGTTCTAATAAAAACAAAGTATAATTGGTAGCAGGAGATCTACAATCTATTGCATCAGTGTAGACATCACAAGTCTCTTTGATTTGCTCCAAAGATTTTTCCAATTGACCTTGTACTTTCTTTGTCATCCCTTGAGCCTTAGTTAGTTCGACATAGGTCTCATTTTCCGTAGCTGACATGGATTTAAGTTTTTTAAAATCTCTTTGGTTCTCTGCCATGGTCACCATTTCATATCTAGTTTGAGTCAAGGCTTTCTAGGCTTGTACCATCTCTGCTTCTAGTCTATCAATGATGACACTCTGTTCCCGAAACTGAGATGCTTCTTCAGTCTTACAGGATACTTATTTTATTGCTGGGACTAATTTCTAAGTTTCTACATCTGTGGTATCCAGAGGAGTGGGAATCTCTTCCTCAGGTTGAGCATCTGCTCCTTCTAGAATTTCTGGTTGAGGCTCTGTTTCATATGCTTCCAAAGGAATCTCCTCTTCATTTCGAACAACTGCCCTTTCTACTGTTGTAATCTCAGTTTGAAGTTCCATTTCCGCTGTCTCTTCAAGGATATGCATCTCTGTCTGTGTTCCTGCAAAACTTGTTTGGACTTCCCTCCTAAGAAGAGGGCTCCTTACCTGTTTTCTATGTCTTTTGGTCTTCTTTCTTTCATGAGCCTTGTCGACTTTCTCTAATTGTTTTCTTAATTATTTGATAATTTCCTTAAGTTTGCCAACTTTCTTCTTTAAAACTTTAATCATTTTAACCCTTCTCTTCAATAACTTCTTCTCCTATTTTAACCTTCTGATTCTGCTGTGACTTTTGCCTAATTTCTATTTTTGTGAACTGACAGGGTTTTCCTCACCCTGATCAGTCAATAGTTGTTCCTCTGTTTCTTCTTCTTGCACTACTAGGATATTTACTGGAGTATGAGGTTTTGCTTGTGTTGTATCCTCTGGAAATGACATCTCATTGTCAGGGAAGTCTTCAACAAGGCTTGAAGAAGAGGCTGGCACTTGGTATTCTTCTGGCATGTTTGTGTCTTTGTTAATTGATGTCCCTAAAGTCCCTAGAACTTGAGCTATCTCTACCTCATAGATTTTAAAAAAATGTTCTGTGAGGTATCCCAATACTGGCTGGGTATCTTCCTGACTTTTTCCTTGTGGGGTTTATTTTGTCTGTTCAATTCCCTGAATAAATTCCTGTAAGGGATACCCTTTATGTTTTATATCCTGTGTTTTGTCAAGTTGTTCTATCATTTCCTAAATTTCCTCAGGTTGTTTTATCATTTCCTGAATTTCTTCAGGTTGTCTTGTCCGTTTGCTTCTTATTTTCCTCTCAATGGGGGATTTAGAAACATCAATTTCTCTTTTTATCATTCTTGTTGATGCCCCTTCTTGTGAGGTCTAAGTCTCTGCCAATTGGACATGGTCTTCCTCGACTTCAGGTTGAGGAGGTGGAACTTCGATTTGGGTAGTGGCTTCCCCTTCCTATGCTACTTCAATTCCCTGGGTTGGGTATTCATGATGTAATTCAGGTTGTTCTAATTGTAGGGGCCTATTGGCCTCAATAAGATCGCCCCATGATATTTAATTTTGACTCAAGGACCTATTTAATATCATTTTTACCAATCCATGGTGGCTAATGATAGTAACAGGATATTTTCCATTCTGTGTTCTTATAGCGACCTCATGTAACATAGCATTTAGAAAAAATGGTAAATTGATTACTAACCGTTGTTTGAGCGTTGCTAGTAATTTGAGGTGGCATGGCCAGATCACATCATACCTTCCGTCGCAGGTGATATACCTATGTATTACACCTTCCAGTTCTTTCCAGGGTTCATTGAGAGTGCTGGGGTTAAGTCCCTTTCCATTTTTATCTAGTTCCTCTCCAGGGTCTACGAAATATTCTACAGCTTCTTTGAGCATTGTATATCTTCCAGTCCATTGTATGCCTGTGTTAGGAAATCCTGTAACCTCTGCTATGATTTCCCGAGTCACTGGAATTCGTATATCTCGAACCATGGAGGTTTCTCCCTGAAAGTTATGGAAGAATTTGATCATGATGTCTGTATCATATCCTTGCAACAGATTGAAGTACTCCATCCACCCCAAATGGTGTAGTATTTCTCTTTCCTGCTTAGTTACTTGTAGTAATGTTGGTTCCCGGTGCACACTTCGGCCACCCATATTTCTATAAGCAGGTGAGTATGACTAACATTCCTTGCTGCAGCTTAACTCAACTAGTTTTCCAAACAACAAAAATAGAAAATATAGAACAACATTGTGTATATATAAAAATGTGAATTTTTTGTATCTACTGCATGTTGGGTATGTGTTATATTCTTTGCATGTGTGTGTGTGGGTGCGTCAGGTTCAACAACTGCATCTGACGATCCCTCGCACTAGTGCTCTGTTTGTGCCATGTGCACTGGGTGCTTTCCTAAGGAGGTCCCAGGGAGGGGCAGGTATGCCCCCCCTTGGTTACGAGTAGCGTTCGGCAATGGCCGGTAGCCCGGGGCAATGCCCCAAATTTATTTATTTTTCGGTGGTTTTTGCTAGTTTTATTGGATTTTACTATTTTTAGCGGATTTGTAAATTAATCCTGGATTAAGGGATTAGGGTTTTGGTATCTACGGGATACCTAAAAACATTGTATATATTGTATGGTGAATGGTGAAATTTGACATAATGAATATCAGAAAGGTTTTCCCAATTGAGGGTTTCCGGTATAAAATCTCTGTGTACTCTGTGTATGAGCAATTGATTAATTTTTGTCTTGCTTAAGAATCTATATGCATTTATTTACTTCGCAGGGTTAAAACTTACATGTGGTATCATAGCTCATTTTTGGCTTCAGAGGGAGGCCTTTGTTGTTGAGGGTTTGGCTCGGTCTTGATAGATCAAGTTTATCTTGGGTTTGTGATAAACCTGGGTTTAGTGGGAGATTTTGTAGTGGAGATTCGAGTAAAGAAAGAGGAATGGCGAGCTCATCTAGAATCGAGATAGAGAAGTTCAATGGTAAAAACTTTGAGCTATGGAAGCTCAATATGGAGGACCTTCTTGTAGACAAAGAACAATGGATCGCTATGGATTCTGGTACACAGCTTACTGGTACACCGTCTACTAGCACACAGGCTACTGGTACACAACCTACTAGTACAAAAACTACTAGTACACCAACTATTGGTATGTCAAAGGAAGATTGGGACAAGTTGGAAAGAAGAGAAAGGAGTACTATTCGACTCTACCTGGCAGATTCGGTGTTGTTGAACGTCTCAGGAGAATCTACAGCCGAGGAACTATGGGATAAGTTAGGGAATTTGTATCAATCAAAGTCCCTGGTAAACAAGTTGTTTCTTCGAAAGAAGCTGTATCATCTTAGGACGGAAGATGGAGATTCTATGACAGAACATCTAAATGACTTTAATACTCTGGTAAGTCAACTTGGATCTATTAATATTACGATTGCAGAAGGAGATAAGTGTATTAATTTGTTATGTTCTTTGCCATACTCTTGGGATAATCTGGTTGTAGCAATAGGTAGTACCACTCAATCTACATTGAAGTATGAGGATGTAGTTGCATCCTTGTTATCTAAAGAGATGAGGCGAAAAAGCATGGATGGTCACAGTACAGATGCTTTATTTGTAAGAGGGTGTACCCAAGACAGGAACCCTGGTAAACCTTCAGGATGGAGATCTAAATGTTGGAAGTGTGGTAAAACAGGGCATTATAAGAAAGATTGCAAGTCTAAGAAGGTTGAAAAACCAAAGGGATCTGATAGTACCTCTTCCACAGAGGTGAAAACCTTCATTGAAGAAGGAGGTGATGTTTACCTAGCATCTACAAGTACACATGCAGACCATGATGTATGGTTGATCGACTCAGGTGCATCATACCATATGACTCCTCACAGGGAGTGGTTCTCTGAATATGAAAAATATGATGGTGGTGATGTATTCCTAGGAGATGACTCGACAACAAAAATCTTGGTACATGGAAGGGTTAAGTTGCTGCTAAACGATGGAAGGATTAGAACTCTCCCTGGGGTCCTACACATTCTAAAACTAGCCAGGAGCCTAATATCTATAAGCAAGTTGGGTGATGCAGGAGTGAAAACTGTATTTGAAAAGAACACTTGCAAGATGGCACGAGGAGCAATGGTGTTGATGAGGGGAGTTCATTGTGGAACTCTGTACAAGTTGTTGGGAAGCACTTATACTAATGGGTGTAACAGTTCTGTTATCCTTGAGCAGAAAAATGAAGGAGACAAGACTAATACTGTCCCAAAAAAGAAGACCATGTTGTGGCATCAAAGACTGGGGCATA